>JANJXV010001372.1:0-137352 GCA_024803745.1 Megascapheus bottae | reverse complement strand
CTTCACACACCTCCATTCCATGACTTCACACATCTCCATTTTATGAGTTCACACACCTCAATTTTGACTTCACACACCTCCATTCTATGACTTCACACACCTTCATTCTACTTCAGAAACATCCGTTCTATGACTTCACACACCTCCATTCTATGATTTCACAAACCTCCATTCTGTGACTTCACACACCTCCATTCTGAGTTCACACACCTCATTTCTGTGACTTCACACACCTCAATTCTGGCTTCACACACTTCCATTCTATGACTTCACACACTTCCATTCTATGACTTCACACACCTCCATTCTTTGACTTCACACACCTCCATTTTGAGTTCACACACATGCATTCTGTGACTTCACACACCTCCATTTGTGACGTTACATACCACCATTTTGACTTCACACACCTCCATTCTGTGACTTCACACACCTCTATTCTGTGACTTCATACACCTCCATGTTGACTTCACACACTTCCATTCTATGACTTCACACACCTCCATTCTGTGACTTCGCACACCTCCATTGTTTGACTTCACACACCTCCATTGTTTGACTTCACACAGCTCCATTCCATGACTTCACACACCTCTACTCTATCAGTTCACACACATCCATTCTATGAGTTCACACACCACCATTTTGACTTCACACACTTCCATTCTATGACTTCACACACCTACATTCTTACTTCAGGAACATCCATTGTATGAATTCACCCACCTCCATTCTATGACTTCACAAACCTCCATTCTATGACTTCACACACCTCTATTCTATGACTTCACACACCTCCATTCTATGACTTCACACACCTCCATTCTATGACTTCACACACCTCCATTCTGTGACTTCACACACCTCCATTCTATGACTTCACACACCTGCATTGTGACTTCACACACCTCCATTCTATGACTTCACACACCTCCATTCGGACTTCACAAACCTCCATTCTGACTTCACAAACATCAATTCTTTGACTTCACACACCTCCATTCTTTGACTTCACACACCTCCATTGTGCGTTCACACACCTCCATTCTGACTTCACAAACATCAATTCTGTGACTTCACACACATCCATTCTACGACTTCACACACCTCCATTCTATGACTTCACAAACCTCTATTCTGACTTCACACACCTCCATTCTGACTTCACAAACATCAATTCTGTGACTTCACACAACTCCATTCTATGACTTCACACACCTCCATTCTATGACTTCACACACCTCCATTCTATGACTTCACACACTTCCATTCTTTGACTTCACACACCTCCATTGTTTGACTTCACACAGCTCCATTCCCTGACTTCACACACCTCTACTCTATCAGTTCACACACATCCATTCTATGAGTTCACACACCACCATTTTGACTTCACACACCTCCATTCTATGACTTCACACATCTACATTCTTACTTCAGGATCATCCATTGTATGAATTCACCCACCTCCATTCTATGACTTCACAAACCTCCATTCTATGACTTCACACACCTCCATTCTATGACTTCACACACCTCCATTCTATGACTTCACACACCTCCATTCTATGACTTCACACACCTCCATTCTGTGACTTCACACACCTCCATTCTATGACTTCACACACCTGCATTGTGACTTCACACACCTCCATTCTATGACTTCACACACCTCCATTCGGACTTCACAAACCTCCATTCTGACTTCACAAACATCAATTCTTTGACTTCACACAAATCCATTCTTTGACTTCACACACCTCCATTGTGCGTTCACACACCTCCATTCTGACTTCACAAACATCAATTCTGTGACTTCACACACATCCATTCTACGACTTCACACACCTCCATTCTATGACTTCACAAACCTCTATTCTGACTTCACACACCTCCATTCTGACTTCACAAACATCAATTCTGTGACTTCACACAACTCCATTCTATGACTTCACACACCTCCATTCTATGACTTCACACACCTCCATTCTATGACTTCACACACTTCCATTCTTTGACTTCACACACCTCCATTGTTTGACTTCACACATCTCCATTGTGAGTTCACACACTTTCATTCTATGACTTCACACACCTCCATTCTGACTTCACACAGCTCCATTCCATGACTTCCCACACCTCCATTCTGTGCCTTCACACATCTCCATTACAGGACTTAACACACCTTCATTCTTACTTCACAAACATCCATTCTATGACTTCACACACCTGCATTCTATGACTTCACACACCTCCATTCTGTGACTTCACACACCTCCATTCTGGGACTTCACACATCTCAATTCTGTGACTTCACACACCTACATTTTGACCTCACACACCTCCATTCTATGACTTTACACACCTCCATTCTATGACTTCACACACCTCCATTCTGTGACTTCACACACCTCCATTCTGAGTTCACAAACCTCCATTTTGTGACTTCACACACCTCCAATCTGACTTCACACAGCTCCATTCTATGACTTCACACACCTCCATTGTGACTTCACACACCTCCATTCTATGAGTTCACACACCTCCATTCTGACTTCACACACCTCCATTCTATGACTTCACACACCTCCATTCTGACTTCACACACCTCCATTCTATGACTTCGCACACCTCCATTGTGACTTCACACCCCTCCATTCTATGAGTTTGCACACCTCCATTCTGACTTCACACACCTCCATTCTATGACTTCACAAACCTCCATTCTGACTTCACACACCTCCATTCTATGACTTCACACAACTACATTTTGACTTCACACACCTCCATTCTGTAACTTCACACACCTCCATTCTGACTTCACAAACATCAATTCTGTGACTTCACACACCTCCATTCTATGGCTTCACACACCTCCATTCTATGACTTCACACACCTCCATTCTATGACTTCACACGCTTCCATTCTTTGACTTCACACACCTCCATTTTTTGACTTCACACATCTCCATTGTGGGTTCACACACCTCCATTCTATGACTTCACACACCTCCATTCTGACTTCACACAGCTCCATTATATGACTTCACACACCTCCATTCTATGACTTCACACACCTCCATTCTATGACTTCACACACCTCCATTCTGTGACTTCACACACCTCCATTCTATGACTTCACACACCTGCATTGTGACTTCACACACCTCCATTCTATGACTTCACACACCTCCATTCGGACTTCACAAACCTCCATTCTGACTTCACAAACATCAATTCTTTGACTTCACACACCTCCATTCTTTGACTTCACACACCTCCATTGTGCGTTCACACACCTCCATTCTGACTTCACAAACATCAATTCTGTGACTTCACACACATCCATTCTACGACTTCACACACCTCCATTCTATGACTTCACAAACCTCTATTCTGACTTCACACACCTCCATTCTGACTTCACAAACATCAATTCTGTGACTTCACACAACTCCATTCTATGACTTCACACACCTCCATTCTATGACTTCACACACCTCCATTCTATGACTTCACACACTGCCATTCTTTGACTTCACACACCTCCATTGTTTGACTTCACACAGCTCCATTCCATGACTTCACACACCTCTACTCTATCAGTTCACACACATCCATTCTATGAGTTCACACACCACCATTTTGACTTCACACACCTCCATTCTATGACTTCACACACCTACATTCTTACTTCAGGATCATCCATTGTATGAATTCACCCACCTCCATTCTATGACTTCACAAACCTCCATTCTATGACTTCACACACCTCCATTCTATGACTTCACACACCTCCATTCTATGACTTCACACACCTCCATTCTATGACTTCACACACCTCCATTCTGTGACTTCACACACCTCCATTCTATGACTTCACACACCTGCATTGTGACTTCACACACCTCCATTCTATGACTTCACACACCTCCATTCGGACTTCACAAACCTCCATTCTGACTTCACAAACATCAATTCTTTGACTTCACACAAATCCATTCTTTGACTTCACACACCTCCATTGTGCGTTCACACACCTCCATTCTGACTTCACAAACATCAATTCTGTGACTTCACACACATCCATTCTACGACTTCACACACCTCCATTCTATGACTTCACAAACCTCTATTCTGACTTCACACACCTCCATTCTGACTTCACAAACATCAATTCTGTGACTTCACACAACTCCATTCTATGACTTCACACACCTCCATTCTATGACTTCACACACCTCCATTCTATGACTTCACACACTTCCATTCTTTGACTTCACACACCTCCATTCTTTGACTTCACACATCTCCATTGTGAGTTCACACACTTTCATTCTATGACTTCACACACCTCCATTCTGACTTCACACAGCTCAATTCCATGACTTCCAACACCTCCATTCTGTGCCTTCACACATCTCCATTATAGGACTTAACACACCTTCATTCTTACTTCACAAACATCCATTCTATGACTTCACACACCTGCATTCTATGACTTCACACACCTCCATTCTGTGACTTCACACACCTCCATTCTGTGACTTCACACATCTCAATTCTGTGACTTCACACACCTACATTTTGACCTCACACACCTCCATTCTATGACTTTACACACCTCCATTCTATGACTTCACACACCTCCATTCTGTGACTTCACACACCTCCATTCTGAGTTCACAAACCTCCATTTTGTGACTTCACACACCTCCAATCTGACTTCACACAGCTCCATTCTATGACTTCACACACCTCCATTGTGACTTCACACACCTCCATTCTATGAGTTCACACACCTCCATTCTGACTTCACACACCTCCATTCTATGACTTCACACACCTCCATTCTGACTTCACACACCTCCATTCTATGACTTCGCACACCTCCATTGTGACTTCACACACCTCCATTCTATGAGTTCACACACCTCCATTCTGACTTCACACACCTCCATTCTATGACTTCACAAACCTCCATTCTGACTTCACACACCTCCATTCTATGACTTCACACAACTACATTTTGACGTCACACACCTCCATTCTGTGACTTCACACACCTCCATTCTGACTTCACAAACATCAATTCTGTGACTTCACACACCTCCATTCTATGGCTTCACACACCTCCATTCTATGACTTCACACACCTCCATTCTATGACTTCACACGCTTCCATTCTTTGACTTCACACACCTCCATTTTTTGACTTCACACATCTCCATTGTGGGTTCACACACCTCCATTCTATGACTTCACACACCTCCATTCTGACTTCACACAGCTCCATTATATGACTTCACACACCTCCATTCTGTGCCTTCACACATCCCCATTTTATGACTTAACACACCTTCATTCTTACGTCACAAACATTCATTCTATGACTTCACACACCTCCATTCTATGACTTCACACACCTCCATTCTATGACTTTACACAACTCCATTCTGTGACTTCACACACCTCAATTCTGTGACTTCACACACCTACATTATGACTTCACACACCTCCATTCTATGACTTCACACACCTCCATTCTGACTTCCCACACCTCCATTCTATGACTTCACAAACCTCCATTCTGACTTCACACACCTCCATTCTATGACTTCACACAACTACATTTTGACTTCACACACCTCCATTCTGTGACTTCACACACCTCCATTCCATGACTTCCCACACCTCTATTCGATGACTTCACACACCTTTATTCTTTGACTTCACACACCTCCATTCTGTGAGTTCACACACCTCCATTTGTGACTCTACACACCACCTATTTGACTTCACAAACCTCCATTCTGTGATTTCACACACCTCCATTCTGTGACTTCACACACCTTTATTGTTTGACTTCACACACCTCCAATCTTGGACTTCACACACCTCCATTCCATGACTTCACACACTTCCATTCTTTGACTTCACACACCTCCATTTTTTGACTTCACACATCTCCATTGTGAGTTCACACACCTCCATTCTATGACTTCACACACCTCCACTCTGACTTCACAAACATCAATTCTGTGACTTCACACACCTCCATTCTATGACTTCACACACCTCAATTCTATGACTTCACACACCTCCATTCTATGACTTCACACGCTTCCATTCTTTGATTTCACACACCTCCATTTTTTGTCTTCACACATCTCCATTGTGAGTTCACACACCTCCATTCTCTGACTTCACACACCACCATTGTTTGACTTCACACACCTCTATTTTTGGACTTCACACACCTCCATTCCATGACTTCACACATCTCCATTTTATGAGTTCACACACCTCAATTTTGACTTCACACACCTCCATTCTATGACTTCACACACCTTCATTCTACTTCAGAAACATCCGTTCTATGACTTCACACACCTCCATTCTATGATTTCACAAACCTCCATTCTGTGACTTCACACACCTCCATTCTGAGTTCACACACCTCATTTCTGTGACTTCACACACCTCAATTCTGGCTTCACACACTTCCATTCTATGACTTCACACACTTCCATTCTATGACTTCACACACCTCCATTCTTTGACTTCACACACCTCCATTTTGAGTTCACACACATGCATTCTGTGACTTCACACACCTCCATTTGTGACGTTACATACCACCATTTTGACTTCACACACCTCCATTCTGTGACTTCACACACCTCTATTCTGTGACTTCATACACCTCCATGTTGACTTCACACACTTCCATTCTATGACTTCACACACCTCCATTCTGTGACTTCGCACACCTCCATTGTTTGACTTCACACACCTCCATTGTTTGACTTCACACAGCTCCATTCCATGACTTCACACACCTCTACTCTATCAGTTCACACACATCCATTCTATGAGTTCACACACCACCATTTTGACTTCACACACCTCCATTCTATGACTTCACACACCTACATTCTTACTTCAGGAACATCCATTGTATGAATTCACCCACCTCCATTCTATGACTTCACAAACCTCCATTCTATGACTTCACACACCTCTATTCTATGACTTCACACACCTCCATTCTATGACTTCACACACCTCCATTCTATGACTTCACACACCTCCATTCTGTGACTTCACACACCTCCATTCTATGACTTCACACACCTGCATTGTGACTTCACACACCTCCATTCTATGACTTCACACACCTCCATTCGGACTTCACAAACCTCCATTCTGACTTCACAAACATCAATTCTTTGACTTCACACACCTCCATTCTTTGACTTCACACACCTCCATTGTGCGTTCACACACCTCCATTCTGACTTCACAAACATCAATTCTGTGACTTCACACACATCCATTCTACGACTTCACACACCTCCATTCTATGACTTCACAAACCTCTATTCTGACTTCACACACCTCCATTCTGACTTCACAAACATCAATTCTGTGACTTCACACAACTCCATTCTATGTCTTCACACACCTCCATTCTATGATTCACACACCTCCATTCTATGACTTCACACACTTCCATTCTTTGACTTCACATACCTCCATTGTTTGACTTCACACAGCTCCATTCCATGACTTCACACACCTCTACTCTATCAGTTCACACATATCCATTCTATGAGTTCACACACCACCATTTTCACTTCACACACCTCCATTCTATGACTTCACACACCTACATTCTTACTTCAGGATCATCCATTGTATGAATTCACCCACCTCCATTCTATGACTTCACAAACCTCCATTCTATGACTTCACACACCTCCATTCTATGACTTCACACACCTCCATTCTATGACTTCACACACCTCCATTCTATGACTTCACACACCTCCATTCTGTGACTTCACACACCTCCATTCTATGACTTCACACACCTGCATTGTGACTTCACACACCTCCATTCTATGACTTCACACACCTCCATTCGGACTTCACAAACCTCCATTCTGACTTCACAAACATCAATTCTTTGACTTCACACAAATCCATTCTTTGACTTCACACACCTCCATTGTGCGTTCACACACCTCCATTCTGACTTCACAAACATCAATTCTGTGACTTCACACACATCCATTCTACGACTTCACACACCTCCATTCTATGACTTCACATACCTCTATTCTGACTTCACACACCTCCATTCTGACTTCACAAACATCAATTCTGTGACTTCACACAACTCCATTCTATGACTTCACACACCTCCATTCTATGACTTCACACACCTCCATTCTATGACTTCACACACTTCCATTCTTTGACTTCACACACCTCCATTCTTTGACTTCACACATCTCCATTGTGAGTTCACACACTTTCATTCTATGACTTCACACACCTCCATTCTGACTTCACACAGCTCCATTCCATGACTTCCCACACCTCCATTCTGTGCCTTCACACATCTCCATTATAGGACTTAACACACCTTCATTCTTACTTCACAAACATCCATTCTATGACTTAACACACCTGCATTCTATGACTTCACACACCTCCATTCTGTGACTTCACACACCTCCATTCTGTGACTTCACACATCTCAATTCTGTGACTTCACACACCTACATTTTGACCTCACACACCTCCATTCTATGACTTTACACACCTCCATTCTATGACTTCACACACCTCCATTCTGTGACTTCACACACCTCCATTCTGAGTTCACAAACCTCCATTTTGTGACTTCACACACCTCCAATCTGACTTCACACAGCTCCATTCTATGACTTCACACACCTCCATTGTGACTTCACACACCTCCATTCTATGAGTTCACACACCTCCATTCTGACTTCACACACCTCCATTCTATGACTTCACACACCTCCATTCTGACTTCACACACCTCCATTCTATGACTTCACACAACTCCATTCTGATTTCAGACAACTCCATTCTATGAGTTCACACACGTGCATTGTGACTTCATACACCTCCATTCTATGACTTCACACACCTCCATTCTGACTTCAAACACCTCCATTCTGACTTCACAAACATCAATTCTGTGACTTCACACACCTCCATTCTTTGACTTCACACACCTCCATTGTGAGTTCACACACCTCCATTCTGAATTCACAAACATCAACTCTGTGACTTCACACACCTCCATTCTATGACTTCACACACCTCCATTCTATGACTTCCCACACCTCCATTCTATGACTTCACAAACCTCCATTCTGACTTCACACACCTCCATTCTGACTTCACAAACATCAATTCTGTGACTTCACACACCTCCATTCTATGGCTTCACACACCTCCATTCTATGACTTCACACACCTCCATTCTATGACTTCACACGCTTCCATTCTTTGACTTCACACACCTCCATTTTTTGACTTCACACATCTCCATTGTGGGTCCACACACCTCCATTCTATGACTTCACACACCTCCACTCTGACTTCACACAGCTCCATTATATGACTTCACACACCTCCATTCTGTGCCTTCACACATCCCCATTTTATGACTTAACACACCTTCATTCTTACGTCACAAACGTTCATTCTATGACTTCACACACCTCCATTCTATGACTTCACACACCTCCATTCTATGACTTTACACAACTCCATTCTGTGACTTCACACACCTCAATTCTGTGACTTCACACACCTACATTATGACTTCACACACCTCCATTCTATGACTTCACACACCTCCATTCTGACTTCCCACACCTCCATTCTATGACTTCACACACCTCCATTCTGTGACTTCACACACCTCCATTCTGTGACTTCACAGACCTCCATTCTGTGACTTCACACACTTCCATTCTTTGACTTCACACACCTCCATTCTTTGACTTCACACATCTCCATTGTGAGTTCACACACTTTCATTCTATGACTTCACACACCTCCATTCTGACTTCACACAGCTCCATTCCATGACTTCCCACACCTCCATCTGTGCCTTCACACATCTCCATTATAAGACTTAACACACCGTCATTCTTACTTCACAAACATCCATTCTATGACTTCACACACCTCCATTCTGTGACTTCACACACCTCCATTCTGTGACTTCACACATCTCAATTCTGTGACTTCACACACCTACATTATGACCTCACACACCTCCATTCTATGACTTTACACACCTTCATTCTATGACTTCACACACCTCCATTCTGTGACTTCACACACCTCCATTCTGAGTTCACACACCTCCATTTTGTGACTTCACACACCTCCAATCTGACCTCACACAGCTCCATTCTATGACTTCATACACCTCCATTGTGACTTCACACACCTCCATTCTATGAGTTCACACACCTCCATTCTGACTTCACACACCTCCATTCTATGACTTCACACACCTCCATTCTGACTTCACACACCTTCATTCTATGACTTCACACAACTCCATTCTGACTTCAGACAACTCCATTCTATGAGTTCACACACGTGCATTGTGACTTTATACACCTCCATTCTATGACTTCACACACCTCCATTCTGGGACTTCACACACCTCCATTCTGAGTTCACACACCTCCGTTGTGTGACTTAACACACCTTCATTCCGTGACTTCACACACCTTCCTTCTATGATTTCACACACCTCCATTCTATGACTTCACACACCTCCATTCTATGACTTCACACACCTATATTCTTTGACTTCGCACACCTCCATTCTTTGACTTCACACACCTCCATTTTGAGTTCACACTCATACATTCTGTGACTTCACACACCTCCATTTGTGATGTTACATACCACCATTTTGACTTCACACACCTCCATTCTGTGACTTCACACACCTCTATTCTGTGACTTCACACACCTCCATGTTGACTTCACACACTTCCATTCTATGACTTCACACACCTCCATTCTGTGACTTCGCACACCTCCATTGTTTGACTTCACACACCTCCATTCTTTGACTTCACACAGCTCCATTCCATGACTTCGCACACCTTTACTCTATCAGTTCACACACATCCATTCTATAAGTTCACACACCACCATTTTGACTTCACACACCTCCATTCTATGACTTCACACACCTACATTCTTACTTCAGGAACATCAATTGTATGAATTCACCCACCTCCATTCTATGACTTCACAAACCTCCATTCTATGACTTCAAACACCTCCATTCTATGACTTCACACACCTCCATTCTATGACTTCACACACCTCCATTCTATGACTTCACACACCTCCATTCTGTGACTTCACACACCTCCATTCTATGAGTTCAAACACCTGCATTGTGACTTCACACACCTCCATTCTATGACTTCACACACCTCCATTCTGACTTCACACACCTCCATTCTGACTTCACAAACATCAATTCTGTGACTTCACACACCTCCATTCTTTGACTTCACACACCTCCATTGTGAGTTCACACACCTCCATTCTGACTTCACAAACTACAATTCTGTGACTTCACACACATCCATTCTACGACTTCACACACCTCCATTCTATGACTTCACAAACCTCCATTCTGACTTCACACACCTCCATTCTGACTTCACAAACATCAATTCTGTGAATTCACACAACTCCATTCTATGACTTCACAGACCTCCATTCTATGACTTCACAAACCTCCATTCTATGACTTCACACACTTCCATTCTTTGACTTCATACACCTCCATTCTTTGACTTCACACATCTCCATTGTGAGTTCACACACCTTCATTCTATGACTTCACACATCTCCATTGTGAGTTCACACACCTTCATTCTATGATTTCACACACCTCCATTCTGACTTCACACAGCTCCATTCCATGACTTCACACACCTCCATTCTTACTTCACAAACATCCATTCTATGACTTCACACACCTCCATTCTATGACTTCACACACCTCCATTCTATGACTTCACACACCTCCATTCTGTGACTTCACACATCTCAATTCTGTGACTTCACACACCTACATTATGACCTGACACACCTCCATTCTATGACTTTACACACCTCCATTCTATGACTTCACACACCTCCATTCTGTGACTTCACACACCTCCATTCTGAGTTCACACACCTCCATTCTGTGACTTCACACACCTCCAATCTGACTTCACACAGGTCCATTCTATGACTTCACACACCTCCATTCCGTGACTTCACACACCTCCATTCTATGACTTCGCACACCTCCATTGTGACGTCACACACCTCCATTCTATGGGTTCACACACCTCCATTCTGACTTCACACACCTCCATTCTATGACTTCACAAACCTCCATTCTGACTTCACACACCTCCATTCTATGACTTCACACAACTACATTCTGACTTCACACACCTCCATTCTGTGACTCCACACACCTCCATTCCATGACTTCCCACACCTCCATTCGATGACTTCACACACCTTTATTCCTTGAGTTCACACACCTCCATTCTGTGAGTTAACACACCTCCATTTGTGACTCTACACACCACCTATTTGACTTCACAAACCTCCATTCTGTGATTTCACACACCTCCATTCTGTGACTTCACACACCTTTATTGTTTGACTTCACACACCTCCATTCTTGGACTTCACACACCTCCATTCCATGACTTCACACACCTCCATTCTATGAGTTCACACACCTCCATTCTATGAGTTCAAACACCTCCATTTTGACTTCACACACCTCCATTCTATGACTTCACACACCTTCATTCTTACTTCAGAAACATCCATTCTATGACTTCACGCACCTCCATTCTATGACTTCACAAATCTCCGTTCTGTGACTTCACACACCTCCATTCTGAGTTCACACACCTCCATTCTCTGAGTTCACACACCTCCATTCTGTGACTTAACACAACTCCATTCTATGACTTCACAGACCTCCATTCTGTGACTTCACACACCTTTATTGTTTGACTTCACACACCTCCATTCTGTGACTTCACACACCTCCATTGTGAGTTCACACACCTTCATTCTGTGACTTCACACACCTCCATTCTGTGACTTCACACACCTCCATTCTGTGACTTCACACACCTACATTCTATGACTTCATACACCTCCATTCTGTGACTTCACACACCTCCATGCTGTGACTTCACACACCTCCATCTTTACTTCACACACTTCCATTCTTTGACTTCACACACCTCCATTCTCTGACTTCACACACCACCATTGTTTGACTTCACACACCTCCATTTTTGGACTTCACGCACCTCCATTCCATGACTTCACACATCTCCATTTTATGAGTTCACACACCTCCATTTTGACTTCACACCTCCATTCTAGGACTTCTCACATGTTCATTCTACTTCAGAAACATCCATTCTATGACTTCACACACCTCTATTATATGACTTCACACACCTCCATTCTTTGACTTCACACACCTCCATTCTATGAGTTCACACACCTCCATTTGTGACTCTACACACCACGTTTTTGACTTCACACACCTCCATTCTGTGATTTCACACACCTCCATTCTGTGACTTCACACACCTTTATTGTTTGACTTCACACACCTCCATTCTTTGATTCACACACCTCCATTCCATGACTTCACACAACTCCATTCTATGAGTTCACACACATCCATTCTATGAGTTCACACAACTCCATTGTGACTTCACACACCTCCATTCTATGACTTCACGCACCTTCATTCTTACGTCAGAAACATCCTTTCTATGACTTCACGTACTTCCATTCTATGACTTAACAAATCTCCGTTCTGTGACTTCACACACCTCCATTCTGAGTTCACACACCTCCATTCTCTGACTTCACACACCTCCATTCTGTGACTAAACACACCTCCCTTCTATGACTTCACAGACCTCCATTCTTTTACTTCACAAACCTTTAATGTTTGATTTCACACACCTTTATTGTTTGTCTTCACACACCTCCATTGTGAGTTCACACACCTCCATTCTGTGACTTCACACACCTCCATTCTGTGACTTCACACACCTCCATTCTGTGACTTCACACACCTCCATTCTGTGACTTCACATACCTCCATTCCATGACTTCACACTCCTCCATTCGATGACTTCACACACCTCCATTCTTAGACTTCACACACCACCATTGTTTGACTTCACCCACCTCTATTTTTGGACTTCACACACCTCCTTTCCATGACTTCACACATCTCCATGTTATGAGTTCGCACACCTCCATTTTGACTTCACACACTTCCATTCTATGACTTTACACACCTCCATTCTACTTCAGAAACATCCATTCTATGACTTCACACACCTCCATTCTATGACTTCACAAACCTCCATTCTGTGACTTCACACACCTTCATTCTGAGTTCACACACCTCAATTCTGTGACTTCACACACCTGAATTCTGGCTTCACACACCTTCATTTTATGACTTCACACACTTCCATTCTATGACTTCACACACCTCCATTCTTTGACTTCACACACCTCCATTGTGAGTTCACACACCTCCATTCTATGACTTCACACACCTCCATTCTGACTTCACACAGCTCCATTCTATGACTTCACACACCTCCATTCTGTGCCTTCAAACACCTCCATTCTATGACTTAACACACCTTCATTCTGAGTTCACAGACCTCACTTCTGTGACTTCACACACATCAATTCTGGCTTCACACACCTCCATTCTATGACTTCACACACCTCCGTTCTGTGACTTCACACACCTCCATTCTGAGTTCACAAACCTCCATTTTGTGACTTCACACACCTCCAATCTGACTTCACACAGCTCCATTCTATGACTTCACACACCTCCATTGTGACTTCACACACCTCCATTCTATGAGTTCACACACCTCCATTCTGACTTCACACACATCCATTCTATGACTTCACACACCTCCATTCTGACTTCACACACCTCCATTCTATGACTTCACACAACTCCATTCTGACTTCAGATAACTCCATTCTATGAGTTCACACACGTGCATTGTGACTTCATACACCTCCATTCTATGACTTCACACACTTCCATTCTGACTTCAAACACCTCCATTCTGACTTCACAAACATCAATTCTGTGACTTCACACACCTCCATTCTTTGACTTCACACACCTCCATTGTGAGTTCACACACTTCCATTATGAATTCACAAACATCAGCTCTGTGACTTCACACACCTCTATTCTATGACTTCACACACCTCCATTCTATGACTTCACACACCTCCATTCTATGACTTCACACGCTTCCATTCTTTGACTTCACACACCTCCATTTTTTGAATTCACACATCTCCATTGTGAGTTCACACACCTCCATTCTATGACTTCACACACCTCCATTCTGACTTCACACATCTCCATTCTGTGACTTCACACACCTCCATTCTGTGCCTTCACACATCCCCATTTTATGACTTAACACACCTTCATTCTTACGTCACAAACATTCATTCTATGACTTCACACACCTCCATTCTATGACTTCACACACCTCCATTCTATGACTTTACACAACTCCATTCTGTGATTTCACACACCTCAATTCTGTGACTTCACACACCTACATTATGACTTCACACACCTCCATTCTATGATTTCACACACCTCCATTCTGACTTCCCACACCTCCATTCTATGACTTCACACACCTCCATTCTGTGACTTAACACACCTCCATTCTATGACTTCACAGACCTCCATTCTGTGACTTCACACACTTCCATTCTTTGACTTCACACACCTCCATTCTTTGACTTCACACATCTCCATTGTGAGTTCACACACTTTCATTCTATGACTTCACACACCTCCATTCTGACTTCACACAGCTCCATTCCATGACTTCCCACACCTCCATTCTGTGCCTTCACACATCTCCATTTTAGGACTTAACACACCTTCATTCTTACTTCACAAACATCCATTCTATGACTTCACACACCTCCATTCTGTGACTTCACACACCTCCATTCTGTGCCTTCACACATCTCAATTCTGTGACTTCACACACCTACATTATGACCTCACACACCTCCATTCTATGACTTTACACACCTCCATCCTATGACTTCACACATCTCCATTCTGTGACTTCACACACCTCGATTCTGAGTTCACACACCTCCATTTTGTGACTTCACACACCTCCAATCTGACTTCACACAGCTCCATTCTATGACTTCACACACCTCCATTGTGACTTCACTCACCTCCATTCTATGAGTTCACACACCTCCATTCTGACTTCACACACCTCCATTCTATGACTTCACACACCTCCATTCTGACTTCACACACCTCCATTCTATGACTTCACACAACTCCATTCTGACTTCAGACAACTCCATTCTATGAGTTCACACACGTGCATTGTGACTTCATACACCTCCATTCTATGACTTCACACACCTCCATTCTGACTTCACACACCTCCATTCTGACTTCACAAACATCAATTCTGTGACTTCACACACCTCCATTCTTTGACTTCACACACCTCCATTGTGAGTTCACACACCTCCATTCTGAATTCACAAACATCAACTCTGTGACTTCACACACCTATATTCTATGACTTCACAAACCTCCATTCTATGACTTCACACACCTCCATTCTATGACTTCACAAACCTCCATTCTGACTTCACACACCTCCATTCTGACCTCACAAACATCAATTCTGTGACTTCGCACACCTCCATTCTATGACTTCACACACCTCCATTCTATGACTTCACACACCTCCATTCTATGACTTCACACGCTTCCATTCTTTGACTTCACACACCTCCATTATTTGACTTCACATATCTCCATTGTGTGTTCACACACCTCCATTCTATGACTTCACACACATCCATTCTGACTTCACACAGCTCCATTCTATGACTTCACACACCTCCATTCTGTGCCTTCACACATCCCCATTTTATGACTTAACACACCTTCATTCTTACTTCACAAACATTCATTCTATGACTTCACACACCTCCATTCTATGACTTCACACACCTCCATTCTATGACTTTACACAACTCCATTCTGTGACTTAACACACATCCGTTCTATGACTTCACAGACCTCCATTCTATGACTTCACACACCTTTATTGTTTGACTTCACACACCTCCATTCTGGGACTTCACACACCTCCATTGTGAGTTCACACACCTCCAACCTGTGACTTCACACACCTCCATTCTGTGACTTCACACACCTCCATTCTGTGACTACACACATCTCCATTCTGTGACTTCACACACCTCCATTCTATGACTTCACACACCTCCATTCTGTGACTTCACACACCTCCATTCTGTGACTTCACACACCTCAATTTTGACTTCACACACTTCCATTCTTTGACTTCACACACCTCCATTCTGTGACTTCACACACCACCATTGTTTGACTTCACACACCTCCCTTTTTGTACTTCACACACCTCCATTCCATGACTTCACGCATCTCCATTTTATGAGTTCGCACACCTCCATTTTGACTTCACACCCCTACATTCTATGACTTCACACACCTTCATTCTACTTCAGAAACATCCATTCTATGACTTCACACACCTCCATTCTATGACTTTACAAACCTCCATTCTGTGACTTCACACACCTCCATTCTGAGTTCACACTCCTCAATTCTGTGACTTCACACACCTCAATTCTGGCTTCACACACCTCCATTCTATGACTTCACACAATTCCTTTTTATGACTTCACACACCTCCATTCTTTGACTTCACACACCTCCATTGTGATTTCACACACCTCCATTCTATGACTTCACACACCTCAATTATGACTTCACATAGCTCCATTCTATGACTTCACACACCTCCATTCTGTGCTTTCACACACCTCCATTCTACGACTTAACACACCTTCATTCTTACTTCACAAACATCCATTCTACGATCACACACCTCCTTTCTATGACTTCACACACCTCCATTCTATAACTTCACACACCTCCATTCTGTGACTTCACACACCTCAATTCTGTGACTTCACACACCTCCATTATGACATCACACACCTCCATTCTATGACTTCACACACATCCATTCTATGACTTCACACCTACATTCTGTGATTTCACACACCTCCATTCTGAGTTCACACACCTCCATTCTGTGACTTCACACACCTCCAATCTGACTTCACACAGCTCCATTCTATGACTTCACACACCTCCATACTGTGACTTCACACACCTCCATTCTATGATTTCACACACCTCCCTTGTGACTTCACGCACCTCCATTCTATGACTTCACACACCTCCATTCTGACTTCACACACCTCCATTCTGTGACTTCACACACCTCCATTACATGACTTCACACACCTCCATTCAATGACTTCACACACCTCCATTCGATGACTTCACACACCTCCATTCTATGATTTCACACACCTCCCTTGTGACTTCCCACACCTCCATTCTATGACTTCACAGAACTACATTCTGACTTCACACACCTCCATTCTGTGACGTCACACACCTCCATTCCATGACTTCACACACCTCCATTCTGTGATTTCACACACCTCCATTCTGTGACTTCACACACCTTTATTGTTTGACTTCACACAATGCATTCTTTGACTTCACACACCTTTATTCCATGACTTCACACACCTCCATTCTATGAGTTCTCAGACCTCCATTCTATGAGTTCACACACCTCCATTTTGACTTCATACACCTCCATTCTATGACTTCACACACATTCATTCTTATTCAGAAACATCCATTCTATGACTTCACACACCTCCATTCTATGACTTCACACACCTCCATTCTGACTTCACACAGCTCCATTATATGACTTCACACACCTCCATTCTGTGCCTTCACACATCCCCATTTAATGACTTAACACACCTTCATTCTTACTTCACAAACATTCATTCTATGACTTCACACACCTCCATTCTATGACTTCACACACCTCCATTCTATGACTTTACACAACTCCATTCTGTGACTTCACACACCTCAATTCTGTGACTTCACACACCTACATTATGACTTCACACACCTATATTCTATGACTTCACACACCTCCATTCTGACTTCCCACACCTCCATTCTATGACTTCACACACCTCCATTCTGTGACTTCACACACCTCCATTCTGTGACTTAACACACCTCCGTTCTATGACTTCACAGACCTCCATTCTGTGACTTCACACACCTTTATTGTTTGACTTCACACACCTCCATTCTGGGACTTCACACACCTCCATTGTGAGTTCACACACCTCCAATCTGTGACTTCACACACCTCCATTCTGTGACTTCACACACCTCCATTCTGTGACTACACACATCTCCATTCTGTGACTTCACACACCTCCATTCTATGACTTCACACACCTCCATTCTGTGACTTCACACACCTCCATTCTGTGACTTCACACACCACCATTGTTTGACTTCACACACCTCCCTTTTTGTACTTCACACACCTCCATTCCATGACTTCACGCATCTCCATTTTATGAGTTCGCACACCTCCATTTTGACTTCACACCCCTACATTCTATGACTTCACACACCTTCATTCTACTTCAGAAACATCCATTCTATGACTTCACACACCTCCATTCTATGACTTTACAAACCTCCATTCTGTGACTTCACACACCTCCATTCTGAGTTCACACACCTCAATTCTGTGACTTCACACACCTCAATTCTGGCTTCACACACCTCCATTCTATGACTTCACACAATTCCTTTCTATGACTTCACACACCTCCATTCTTTGACTTCACACACCTCCATTGTGATTTCACACACCTCCATTCTATGACTTCACACACCTCAATTATGACTTCACATAGCTCCATTCTATGACTTCACACACCTCCATTCTGTGCTTTCACACACCTCCATTCTACGACTTAACACACCTTCATTCTTACTTTACAAACATCCATTCTACGATCACACACCTCCTTTCTATGACTTCACACACCTCCATTCTATAACTTCACACACCTCCATTCTGTGACTTCACAAACCTCAATTCTGTGACTTCACACACCTCCATTATGACTTCACACACCTCCATTCTATGACTTCACACCTCCATTCTGTGATTTCACACACCTCCATTCTGAGTTCACACACCTCCATTCTGTGACTTCACACACATCCAATCTGACTTCACACAGCTCCATTCTATGACTTCACACACCTCCATACTGTGACTTCACACACCTCCATTCTATGATTTCACACACCTCCCTTGTGACTTCACACACCTCCATTCTATGACTTCACACACCTCCATTCTGACTTCACACACCTCCATTCTGTGACTTCACACACCTCCATTCCATGACTTCACACACCTCCATTCAATGACTTCACACACCTCCATTCGATGACTTCACACACCTCCATTCTATGATTTCACACACCTCCCTTGTGACTTCCCACACCTCCATTCTATGACTTCACACAACTACATTCTGAGTTCACACACCTCCATTCTGTGACGTCACACACCTCCACTCCATGACTTCACACACCTCTATTCTGTGATTTCACACACCTCCATTCTGTGACTTCACACACCTTTATTGTTTGACTTCACACAATGCATTCTTTGACTTCACACACCTTTATTCCATGACTTCACACACCTCCATTCTATGAGTTCTCAGACCTCCATTCTATGAGTTCACACACCTCCATTTTGACTTCATACACCTCCATTCTATAACTTCACACACATTCATTCTTATTCAGAAACATCCATTCTATGACTTCACAAACCTCCATTCTATGACTTCACACACCTCCATTCTATGACTTCACACACCTCCATTCCATGACTTCACACACCTCCATTCTTTGACTTCACACACCTCCATTCTATGAGTTCACACACCTCCATTTGTGACTCTACACACCACATTTTTGACTTCACACACCTCCATTCTGTGATTTCACACACCTCCATTCTGTGACTTCACACACCTTTATTGTTGGACTTCACACACCTCCATTCTTTGAGTTCACACACCTCCATTGCATGACTTCACACACCTCCATTCTATGAGTTCACAAACCTCCATTCTATGAGTTCACACACCTCCATTTTGACTTCACTCACCTCCATTCTGTGACTTCACACACCTCCATTCTGTGACTTCACACACCTCCATTCTATGACTTCACACACCTACATTCTGTGACTTCACATACCTCCATTCTGTTACTTCACACACCTCCATTTTGACTTCACACACTTCCATTCTTTGAATTCACACACCTCCATTCTGTGACTTCACACACATTAACATTGTTTGACTTCACACACCTCTATTTTTGGACTTCACACACCTCCATTCCATGACTTCACACATCTCCATTTATGAGTTCGCACACCTCCATTTTGACTTCACACACCTCCATTCTATGACTTCACACACCTTCATTCTACTTCAGAAACATCCGTTCTATGACTTCACACACCTCCATTCTATGATTTCACAAACCTCCATTCTGTGACTTCAAACACCTCCATTCTGAGTTCACACACCTCATTTCTGTGACTTCACAAACCTCAATTCTGGCTTCACACACCTCCATTCTATGACTTCACACACATACATTCTATGACTTCACACACCTCAATTCTTTGACTTCACACACTTCCATTGTGAGTTCACACACCTCCATTCTGTGACTTCACACACCTCCATTCTTTGTCTTCACACACCTCCATTCTGTGACTTCACACACCTCCATTCTATGACTTCCCACACCTCCATTCTGGGACTTCACACACCTCCATTCTGAGTTCACACCCTCCGTTGTGTGACTTAACACACCTTCATTCCGTGACTTCACACTCCTTCCTTCTATGATTTCACACACCTCCATTCTATGACTTCACACACCTCCATTCTATGACTTCACACACCTATATTCTTTGACTTCGCACACCTCCATTCTTTGACTTCACACACCTCCATTTTGAGTTCACACTCATACATTCTTTGACTTCACACACCTCCATTTGTGATGTTACATACCACCATTTTGACTTCACACACCTCCATTCTGTGACTTCACACACCTCTATTCTGTGACTTCACACATCTCCATTTTGACTTCACACACTTCCATTCTATGACTTCACACACCTCCATTCTGTGACTTCGCACACCTCCATTGTTTGACTTCACACACCTCCATTCTTTGACTTCACACAACTCCATTCCATGACTTCGCACACCTCTACTCTATCAGTTCACACACATCCGTTCTATAAGTTCACACACCACCATTTTGACTTCACACACCTCCATTCTATGACTTCACACACCTACATTCTTACTTCAGGAACATCCATTGTATGAATTCACCCACCTCCATTCTATGACTTCACAAACCTCCATTCTATGACTTCACACACCTCCATTGTATGACTTCACACACCTCCATTCTATGACTTCACACACCTCCATTCTATGACTTCACACACCTCCATTCTGTGACTTCACACACCTCCATTCTATGAGTTCAAACACCTGCCTTGTGACTTCACACACCTCCATTCTATGACTTCACACACCTCCATTCTGACTTCACACACCTCCATTCTGACTTCACAAACATCAATTCTGTGACTTCACACACCTCCATTCTTTGACTTCACACACCTCCATTGTGAGTTCACACACCTCCATTCTGACTTCACAAACTACAATTCTGTGACTTCACACACATCCATTCTACGACTTCACACACCTCCATTCTATGACTTCACAAACCTCCATTCTGACTTCACACATCCATTCTGACTTCACAAACATCAATTCTGTGAATTCACACAACTCCATTCTATGACTTCACACACCTCCATTCTATGACTTCACACACCTCCATTCTATGACTTCACACACTTCCATTCTTTGACTTCACACACCTCCATTCTTTGACTTCACACATCTCCATTGTGAGTTCACACACCTTCATTCTATGATTTCGCACACCTCCATTCTGACTTCACACAGCTCCATTCCATGACTTCACACACCTCCATTCTGTGCCTTCACACATCTCCATTATAGGACTTAACACACCTTCATTCTTACTTCACAAACATCCATTCTATGACTTCACACACGTCCATTCTATGACTTCACACACCTCCATTCTATGACTTCACACACCTCCATTCTGTGACTTCACACATCTCAATTTGTGACTTCACACACCTGCATTATGACCTGACACACCTCCATTCTATGACTTTACACACCTCCATTCTATGACATCACACACCTCCATTCTGTGACTTCACACACCTCCATTCTGAGTTCACACACCTCCATTCTGTGACTTCACACACCTCCAATCTGACTTCACACAGGTCCATTCTATGACTTCACACACCTCCATTCCGTGACTTCACACACCTATATTCTTTGACTTCTCACACCTCCATTCTTTGACTTCACACACCTCCATTTTGAGTTCACACTCATACGTTCTGTGACTTCACACACCTCCATTTGTGATGTTACATACCACCATTTTGACTTCACACACCTCCATTCTGTGACTTCACACACCTCTATTCTGTGACTTCACACATCTCCATTTTGACTTCACACGCTTCCATTTTATGACTTCACACACCTCCATTCTGTGACTTCGCACACCTCCATTGTTTGACTTCACACACTTCCATTCTTTGACTTCACACAGCTCCATTCCATGACTTCGCACACCTCTACTCTATCAGTTCACACACATCCATTCTATAAGTTCACACACCACCATTTTGACTTCACACACCTCCATTCTATGACTTCACACACCTACATTCTTACTTCAGGAACATCCATTGTATGAATTCACCCACCTCCATTCTATGACTTCACACACCTCCATTCTATGACTTCACACACCTCCATTCTATGACTTCACACACCTCCATTCTATGACTTCACACATCTCCATTCTATGACTTCACACACCTCCATTCTGTGACTTCACACACCTCCATTCTATGAGTTCAAACACCTGCATTGTGACTTCACACACCTCCATTCTATGACTTCACACACCTCCATTCTGACTTCACACACCTCCATTCTGACTTCACAAACATCAATTCTGTGACTTCACACACCTCCATTCTTTGACTTCACACACCTCCATTGTGAGTTCACACACCTCCATTCTGACTTCACAAACTACAATTCTGTGACTTCACGCACATCCATTCTATGACTTCACACACCTCCATTCTATGACTTCACAAACCTCCATTCTGACTTCACACACCTCCATTCTGACTTCACAAACATCAATTCTGTGAATTCACACAACTCCATTCTATGACTTCACACACCTCCATTCTATGACTTCACACACCTCCATTCTATGACTTCACACGCTTCCATTCTTTGACTTCACACACCTCCATTCTGACTTCAAACAGCTCCATTCTATGACTTCACACATCTCCATTCTACGACTTAACACACCTTCATTCTTACTTCACAAACATCCATTCTACGATCACACACCTCCTTTCTATGACTTCACACACCTCCATTCTATAACTTCACACACCTCCATTCTGTGACTTCACACACCTCAATTCTGTGACTTCACACACCTCCATTATGACATCACACACCTCCATTCTATGACTTCACACACATCCATTCTATGACTTCACACCTACATTCTGTGATTTCACACACCTCCATTCTGAGTTCACACACCTCCATTCTGTGACTTCACACACCTCCAATCTGACTTCACACAGCTCCATTCTATGACTTCACACACCTCCATACTGTGACTTCACACACCTCCATTCTATGATTTCACACACCTCCCTTGTGACTTCACGCACCTCCATTCTATGACTTCACACACCTCCATTCTGACTTCACACACCTCCATTCTGTGACTTCACACACCTCCATTACATGACTTCACACACCTCCATTCAATGACTTCACACACCTCCATTCGATGACTTCACACACCTCCATTCTATGATTTCACACACCTCCCTTGTGACTTCCCACACCTCCATTCTATGACTTCACAGAACTACATTCTGACTTCACACACCTCCATTCTGTGACGTCACACACCTCCATTCCATGACTTCACACACCTCCATTCTGTGATTTCACACACCTCCATTCTGTGACTTCACACACCTTTATTGTTTGACTTCACACAATGCATTCTTTGACTTCACACACCTTTATTCCATGACTTCACACACCTCCATTCTATGAGTTCTCAGACCTCCATTCTATGAGTTCACACACCTCCATTTTGACTTCATACACCTCCATTCTATGACTTCACACACATTCATTCTTATTCAGAAACATCCATTCTATGACTTCACACACCTCCATTCTATGACTTCACACACCTCCATTCTGACTTCACACAGCTCCATTATATGACTTCACACACCTCCATTCTGTGCCTTCACACATCCCCATTTAATGACTTAACACACCTTCATTCTTACTTCACAAACATTCATTCTATGACTTCACACACCTCCATTCTATGACTTCACACACCTCCATTCTATGACTTTACACAACTCCATTCTGTGACTTCACACACCTCAATTCTGTGACTTCACACACCTACATTATGACTTCACACACCTATATTCTATGACTTCACACACCTCCATTCTGACTTCCCACACCTCCATTCTATGACTTCACACACCTCCATTCTGTGACTTACACACCTCCATTCTGTGACTTAACACACCTCCGTTCTATGACTTCACAGACCTCCATTCTGTGACTTCACACACCTTTATTGTTTGACTTCACACACCTCCATTCTGGGACTTCACACACCTCCATTGTGAGTTCACACACCTCCAATCTGTGACTTCACACACCTCCATTCTGTGACTTCACACACCTCCATTCTGTGACTACACACATCTCCATTCTGTGACTTCACACACCTCCATTCTATGACTTCACACACCTCCATTCTGTGACTTCACACACCTCCATTCTGTGACTTCACACACCACCATTGTTTGACTTCACACACCTCCCTTTTTGTACTTCACACACCTCCATTCCATGACTTCACGCATCTCCATTTTATGAGTTCGCACACCTCCATTTTGACTTCACACCCCTACATTCTATGACTTCACACACCTTCATTCTACTTCAGAAACATCCATTCTATGACTTCACACACCTCCATTCTATGACTTTACAAACCTCCATTCTGTGACTTCACACACCTCCATTCTGAGTTCACACACCTCAATTCTGTGACTTCACACACCTCAATTCTGGCTTCACACACCTCCATTCTATGACTTCACACAATTCCTTTCTATGACTTCACACACCTCCATTCTTTGACTTCACACACCTCCATTGTGATTTCACACACCTCCATTCTATGACTTCACACACCTCAATTATGACTTCACATAGCTCCATTCTATGACTTCACACACCTCCATTCTGTGCTTTCACACACCTCCATTCTACGACTTAACACACCTTCATTCTTACTTTACAAACATCCATTCTACGATCACACACCTCCTTTCTATGACTTCACACACCTCCATTCTATAACTTCACACACCTCCATTCTGTGACTTCACAAACCTCAATTCTGTGACTTCACACACCTCCATTATGACTTCACACACCTCCATTCTATGACTTCACACCTCCATTCTGTGATTTCACACACCTCCATTCTGAGTTCACACACCTCCATTCTGTGACTTCACACACATCCAATCTGACTTCACACAGCTCCATTCTATGACTTCACACACCTCCATACTGTGACTTCACACACCTCCATTCTATGATTTCACACACCTCCCTTGTGACTTCACACACCTCCATTCTATGACTTCACACACCTCCATTCTGACTTCACACACCTCCATTCTGTGACTTCACACACCTCCATTCCATGACTTCACACACCTCCATTCAATGACTTCACACACCTCCATTCGATGACTTCACACACCTCCATTCTATGATTTCACACACCTCCCTTGTGACTTCCCACACCTCCATTCTATGACTTCACACAACTACATTCTGAGTTCACACACCTCCATTCTGTGACGTCACACACCTCCACTCCATGACTTCACACACCTCTATTCTGTGATTTCACACACCTCCATTCTGTGACTTCACACACCTTTATTGTTTGACTTCACACAATGCATTCTTTGACTTCACACACCTTTATTCCATGACTTCACACACCTCCATTCTATGAGTTCTCAGACCTCCATTCTATGAGTTCACACACCTCCATTTTGACTTCATACACCTCCATTCTATAACTTCACACACATTCATTCTTATT
Organism: Megascapheus bottae; assembly: GCA_024803745.1. Classification (NCBI taxonomy): domain Eukaryota; kingdom Metazoa; phylum Chordata; class Mammalia; order Rodentia; family Geomyidae; genus Megascapheus; species Megascapheus bottae. The sequence goes on along the minus strand of JANJXV010001372.1, from coordinate 109,955 downwards.
CAGAAACATCCATTCTATGACTTCACAAACCTCCATTCTATGACTTCACACACCTCCATTCTATGACTTCACACACCTCCATTCCATGACTTCACACACCTCCATTCTTTGACTTCACACACCTCCATTCTATGAGTTCACACACCTCCATTTGTGACTCTACACACCACATTTTTGACTTCACACACCTCCATTCTGTGATTTCACACACCTCCATTCTGTGACTTCACACACCTTTATTGTTGGACTTCACACACCTCCATTCTTTGAGTTCACACACCTCCATTGCATGACTTCACACACCTCCATTCTATGAGTTCACAAACCTCCATTCTATGAGTTCACACACCTCCATTTTGACTTCACTCACCTCCATTCTGTGACTTCACACACCTCCATTCTGTGACTTCACATACCTCCATTCTATGACTTCACACACCTACATTCTGTGACTTCACATACCTCCATTCTGTTACTTCACACACCTCCATTTTGACTTCACACACTTCCATTCTTTGAATTCACACACCTCCATTCTGTGACTTCACACACATTAACATTGTTTGACTTCACACACCTCTATTTTTGGACTTCACACACCTCCATTCCATGACTTCACACATCTCCATTTATGAGTTCGCACACCTCCATTTTGACTTCACACACCTCCATTCTATGACTTCACACACCTTCATTCTACTTCAGAAACATCCGTTCTATGACTTCACACACCTCCATTCTATGATTTCACAAACCTCCATTCTGTGACTTCAAACACCTCCATTCTGAGTTCACACACCTCATTTCTGTGACTTCACAAACCTCAATTCTGGCTTCACACACCTCCATTCTATGACTTCACACACATACATTCTATGACTTCACACACCTCAATTCTTTGACTTCACACACTTCCATTGTGAGTTCACACACCTCCATTCTGTGACTTCACACACCTCCATTCTTTGTCTTCACACACCTCCATTCTGTGACTTCACACACCTCCATTCTATGACTTCCCACACCTCCATTCTGGGACTTCACACACCTCCATTCTGAGTTCACACCCTCCGTTGTGTGACTTAACACACCTTCATTCCGTGACTTCACACTCCTTCCTTCTATGATTTCACACACCTCCATTCTATGACTTCACACACCTCCATTCTATGACTTCACACACCTATATTCTTTGACTTCGCACACCTCCATTCTTTGACTTCACACACCTCCATTTTGAGTTCACACTCATACATTCTTTGACTTCACACACCTCCATTTGTGATGTTACATACCACCATTTTGACTTCACACACCTCCATTCTGTGACTTCACACACCTCTATTCTGTGACTTCACACATCTCCATTTTGACTTCACACACTTCCATTCTATGACTTCACACACCTCCATTCTGTGACTTCGCACACCTCCATTGTTTGACTTCACACACCTCCATTCTTTGACTTCACACAACTCCATTCCATGACTTCGCACACCTCTACTCTATCAGTTCACACACATCCGTTCTATAAGTTCACACACCACCATTTTGACTTCACACACCTCCATTCTATGACTTCACACACCTACATTCTTACTTCAGGAACATCCATTGTATGAATTCACCCACCTCCATTCTATGACTTCACAAACCTCCATTCTATGACTTCACACACCTCCATTGTATGACTTCACACACCTCCATTCTATGACTTCACACACCTCCATTCTATGACTTCACACACCTCCATTCTGTGACTTCACACACCTCCATTCTATGAGTTCAAACACCTGCCTTGTGACTTCACACACCTCCATTCTATGACTTCACACACCTCCATTCTGACTTCACACACCTCCATTCTGACTTCACAAACATCAATTCTGTGACTTCACACACCTCCATTCTTTGACTTCACACACCTCCATTGTGAGTTCACACACCTCCATTCTGACTTCACAAACTACAATTCTGTGACTTCACACACATCCATTCTACGACTTCACACACCTCCATTCTATGACTTCACAAACCTCCATTCTGACTTCACACATCCATTCTGACTTCACAAACATCAATTCTGTGAATTCACACAACTCCATTCTATGACTTCACACACCTCCATTCTATGACTTCACACACCTCCATTCTATGACTTCACACACTTCCATTCTTTGACTTCACACACCTCCATTCTTTGACTTCACACATCTCCATTGTGAGTTCACACACCTTCATTCTATGATTTCGCACACCTCCATTCTGACTTCACACAGCTCCATTCCATGACTTCACACACCTCCATTCTGTGCCTTCACACATCTCCATTATAGGACTTAACACACCTTCATTCTTACTTCACAAACATCCATTCTATGACTTCACACACGTCCATTCTATGACTTCACACACCTCCATTCTATGACTTCACACACCTCCATTCTGTGACTTCACACATCTCAATTTGTGACTTCACACACCTGCATTATGACCTGACACACCTCCATTCTATGACTTTACACACCTCCATTCTATGACATCACACACCTCCATTCTGTGACTTCACACACCTCCATTCTGAGTTCACACACCTCCATTCTGTGACTTCACACACCTCCAATCTGACTTCACACAGGTCCATTCTATGACTTCACACACCTCCATTCCGTGACTTCACACACCTATATTCTTTGACTTCTCACACCTCCATTCTTTGACTTCACACACCTCCATTTTGAGTTCACACTCATACGTTCTGTGACTTCACACACCTCCATTTGTGATGTTACATACCACCATTTTGACTTCACACACCTCCATTCTGTGACTTCACACACCTCTATTCTGTGACTTCACACATCTCCATTTTGACTTCACACGCTTCCATTTTATGACTTCACACACCTCCATTCTGTGACTTCGCACACCTCCATTGTTTGACTTCACACACTTCCATTCTTTGACTTCACACAGCTCCATTCCATGACTTCGCACACCTCTACTCTATCAGTTCACACACATCCATTCTATAAGTTCACACACCACCATTTTGACTTCACACACCTCCATTCTATGACTTCACACACCTACATTCTTACTTCAGGAACATCCATTGTATGAATTCACCCACCTCCATTCTATGACTTCACACACCTCCATTCTATGACTTCACACACCTCCATTCTATGACTTCACACACCTCCATTCTATGACTTCACACATCTCCATTCTATGACTTCACACACCTCCATTCTGTGACTTCACACACCTCCATTCTATGAGTTCAAACACCTGCATTGTGACTTCACACACCTCCATTCTATGACTTCACACACCTCCATTCTGACTTCACACACCTCCATTCTGACTTCACAAACATCAATTCTGTGACTTCACACACCTCCATTCTTTGACTTCACACACCTCCATTGTGAGTTCACACACCTCCATTCTGACTTCACAAACTACAATTCTGTGACTTCACGCACATCCATTCTATGACTTCACACACCTCCATTCTATGACTTCACAAACCTCCATTCTGACTTCACACACCTCCATTCTGACTTCACAAACATCAATTCTGTGAATTCACACAACTCCATTCTATGACTTCACACACCTCCATTCTATGACTTCACACACCTCCATTCTATGACTTCACACACTTCCATTCTTTGACTTCACACACCTCCATTCTTTGACTTCACACATCTCCATTGTGAGTTCACACACCTTCATTCTATGATTTCACACACCTCCATTCTGACTTCACACAGCTCCATTCCATGACTTCACACACCTCCATTCTGTGCCTTCACACATCTCCATTATAGGACTTAACACACCTTCATTCTTACTTCACAAACATCCATTCTATGACTTCACACACCTCCATTCTATGACTTCACACACCTCCATTCTATGACTTCACACACCTCCATTCTGTGACTTCACACATCTCAATTCTGTGACTTCACACACCTACATTATGACCTGACACACCTCCATTCTATGACTTTACACACCTCCATTCTATGACTTCACACACCTCCATTCTGTGACTTCACACACCTCCATTCTGAGTCCACACACCTCCATTCTGTGACTTCACACACCTCCATCTTGACTTCACACACTTCCATTCTTTGACTTCACACACCTCCATTCTCTCACTTCACACACCACCATTGTTTGACTTCACACACCTCCATTTTTGGACTTCACGCACCTCCATTCCATGACTTCACACATCTATATTTTATGAGTTCACACACCTCCATTTTGACTTCACACACCTCCATTCTATAACTTCACACATCTTCATTTTACTTCAGAAACATCCATTCTATGACTTCACACACCTCTATTCGATGACTTCACACACCTCCATTCTTAGACTTCACACACCTCCATTCTATGAGTTCACACACCTCCATTTGTGACTCTGCACACCACGTTTTTGACTTCACACACCTCCATTGTGTGATTTCACACACCTCCATTCTGTAACTTCACACACCTTTATTGTTTGACTTCACACACCTCCTTTCTTTGACTTCACACACCTCCATTCCATGACTTCACACAATTCCATTCTATGAGTTCACACACATCCATTCTATGAATTCACACACCTCCATTTTGACTTCACACACCTCCATTCTATGACTTCACGCACCTTCATTCTTACGTCAGAAACATCCATTCTATGACTTCACGTACTTCCATTCTATGACTTCACAAATCTCCGTTCTGTGACTTCACACACCTCCATTCTGAGTTCACACACCTCCATTCTCTGACTTCGCACACCTCCATTCTGTGACTAAACACACCTCCCTTCTATGACTTCACAGACCTCCATTCTGTGACTTCACAAACCTTTAATGTTTGATTTCACACACCTTTATTGTTTGTCTTCACACACCTCCATTGTGAGTTCACACTCCTCCATTCGATGACTTCACACACCTCCATTCTTAGACTTCCCACACCAACATTGTTTGACTTCACCCACCTCCATTTTTGGACTTCACACACCTCCTTTCCATGACTTCACACATCTCCATGTTATGAGTTCGCACACCTCCATTTTGACTTCACACACCTCCATTCTATGACTTCACACACCTCCATTCTACTTCAGAAACATCCATTCTATGACTTCACACACCTCCATTCTATGACTTCACAAACCTCCATTCTGTGACTTCACACACTTTCATTCTGTGTTCACACACCTCAATTCTGTGACTTCACACACCTCAATTCTGGCTTCACACACCTTCATTCTATGACTTCACACACTTCCATTCTATGACTTCACACACCTCCATTCTTTGACTTCACACACCTCCATTGTGTGTTCACACACCTCCATTCTATGACTTCACACACCTCCATTCTGACTTCACACAGCTCCATTCTATGACTTCACACACCTCCATTCTGTGCCTTCAAACACCTCCATTCTATGACTTAACACACCTTCATTCTGAGTTCACAGACCTCACTTCTGTGACTTCACACACCTCAATTCTGGCTTCACACAACTTCATTCTATGACTTCACACACTTCCATTCTATGACTTCACACACCTCCATTCTTTGACTTCACACACCTCCATTGTGAGTTCACACACCTCCATTCTTTGACTTCACACACCTCCGTTCTGTGCCTTCAAACACCTCCATTCTATGACTTAACACACCTTCATTCTTACTTCACAAACATCAATTCTATGACTTCACACACCTCCATTCTATGACTCCACACACCTCCATTCTCTGACTTCCCACACCTCCATCTGTGACTTCACACACCTCAATTCTGTGACTTCACACACCTCCATTATGACTTCACACACCTCCATTCTTTGACTTCACACACCTCCGTTCTGTGCCTTCAAACACCTCCATTCTATGACTTAACACACCTTCATTCTTACTTCACAAACATCAATTCTATGACTTCACACACCTCCATTCTATGACTCCACACACCTCCATTCTCTGACTTCCCACACCTCCATCTGTGACTTCACACACCTCAATTCTGTGACTTCACACACCTCCATTCTGAGTTCACATACCTCCATTCTGTGACTACACACTCCTCAAATCTGACTTCACACAGCTCCATTCTATGATTTCACACACCTCCATTCTGACTTCAGACACCTCCATTCTATGACTTCACACACCTCCATTCTGACTTCACACACCTACATTCTATGACTTCACACAACTCCATTCTGACTTCACACACCGCCATTCTGTGACTTCACACACCTCCATTCCATGACTTCACACACCTCCTTTCGATGACTTCACACACCTCCATTCTGTGACTTCACACACCTCCATTCTGTGACTTCACACACCTCCATTTTGACTTCACACACTTCCATTCTTTGACTTCACACACCTCCATTCTGTGACTTCACACACCACCATTGTTTGACTTCGCACACCTCCATTTTTGGACTTCACAACCTCCTTTCCATGACTTCACTCATCTCCATTTTATCAGATCGCACACCTCAATTTTGACTTCACACACCTCCATTCTATGACTTCACACACCTCCATTCTACTTCAGAAACATCCATTCTATGACTTCATACACCTCCATTCTCTGACTTCACACACCTCCATTCTATGACTTCACACACCTCCATTCCATGACTTCACACACCTCCATTCTTTGACTTCACACACCTCCATTCTATGAGTTCACACACCTCCATTTGTGACTCTACACACCACATTTTTGACTTCACACACCTCCATTCTGTGATTTCACACACCTCCATTCTGTGACTTCACACACCTTTATTGTTGGACTTCACACACCTCCATTCTTTGAGTTCACACACCTCCATTGCATGACTTCACACACCTCCATTCTATGAGTTCACAAACCTCCATTCTATGAGTTCACACACCTCCATTTTGACTTCATTCACCTCCATTCTGTGACTTCACACACCTCCATTCTGTGACTTCACACACCTCCATTCTATGACTTCACACACCTACATTCTGTGACTTCACATACCTCCATTCTGTTACTTCACACACCTCCATTTTGACTTCACACACTTCCATTCTTTGAATTCACACACCTCCATTCTGTGACTTCACACACATTAACATTGTTTGACTTCACACACCTCTATTTTTGGACTTCACACACCTCCATTCCATGACTTCACACATCTCCATTTATGAGTTCGCACACCTCCATTTTGACTTCACACACCTCCATTCTATGACTTCACACACCTTCATTCTACTTCAGAAACATCCGTTCTATGACTTCACACACCTCCATTCTATGATTTCACAAACCTCCATTCTGTGACTTCAAACACCTCCATTCTGAGTTCACACACCTCATTTCTGTGACTTCACAAACCTCAATTCTGGCTTCACACACCTCCATTCTATGACTTCACACACATACATTCTATGACTTCACACACCTCAATTCTTTGACTTCACACACTTCCATTGTGAGTTCACACACCTCCATTCTGTGACTTCACACACCTCCATTCTTTGTCTTCACACACCTCCATTCTGTGACTTCACACACCTCCATTCTATGACTTCCCACACCTCCATTCTGGGACTTCACACACCTCCATTCTGAGTTCACACCCTCCGTTGTGTGACTTAACACACCTTCATTCCGTGACTTCACACTCCTTCCTTCTATGATTTCACACACCTCCATTCTATGACTTCACACACCTCCATTCTATGACTTCACACACCTATATTCTTTGACTTCGCACACCTCCATTCTTTGACTTCACACACCTCCATTTTGAGTTCACACTCATACATTCTTTGACTTCACACACCTCCATTTGTGATGTTACATACCACCATTTTGTCTTCACACACCTCCATTCTGTGACTTCACACACCTCTATTCTGTGACTTCACACATCTCCATTTTGACTTCACACACTTCCATTCTATGACTTCACACACCTCCATTCTGTGACTTCGCACACCTCCATTGTTTGACTTCACACACCTCCATTCTTTGACTTCACACAGCTCCATTCCATGACTTCGCACACCTCTACTCTATCAGTTCACACACATCCGTTCTATAAGTTCACACACCACCATTTTGACTTCACACACCTCCATTCTATGACTTCACACACCTACATTCTTACTTCAGGAACATCCATTGTATGAATTCACCCACCTCCATTCTATGACTTCACAAACCTCCATTCTATGACTTCACACACCTCCATTGTATGACTTCACACACCTCCATTCTATGACTTCACACACCTCCATTCTATGACTTCACACACCTCCATTCTGTGACTTCACACACCTCCATTCTATGAGTTCAAACACCTGCCTTGTGACTTCACACACCTCCATTCTATGACTTCACACACCTCCATTCTGACTTCACACACCTCCATTCTGACTTCACAAACATCAATTCTGTGACTTCACACACCTCCATTCTTTGACTTCACACACCTCCATTGTGAGTTCACACACCTCCATTCTGACTTCACAAACTACAATTCTGTGACTTCACACACATCCATTCTACGACTTCACACACCTCCATTCTATGACTTCACAAACCTCCATTCTGACTTCACACATCCATTCTGACTTCACAAACATCAATTCTGTGAATTCACACAACTCCATTCTATGACTTCACACACCTCCATTCTATGACTTCACACACCTCCATTCTATGACTTCACACACTTCCATTCTTTGACTTCACACACCTCCATTCTTTGACTTCACACATCTCCATTGTGAGTTCACACACCTTCATTCTATGATTTCACACACCTCCATTCTGATTTCACACAGCTCCATTCCATGACTTCACACACCTCCATTCTGTGCCTTCACACATCTCCATTATAGGACTTAACACACCTTCATTCTTACTTCACAAACATCCATTCTATGACTTCACACACGTCCATTCTATGACTTCACACACCTCCATTCTATGACTTCACACACCTCCATTCTGAGTTCACACACCTCCATTCTGTGACTTCACACACCTCCAATCTGACTTCACACAGGTCCATTCTATGACTTCACACACCTCCATTCCGTGACTTCACACACCTATATTCTTTGACTTCTCACACCTCCATTCTTTGACTTCACACACCTCCATTTTGAGTTCACACTCATACGTTCTGTGACTTCACACACCTCCATTTGTGATGTTACATACCACCATTTTGACTTCACACACCTCCATTCTGTGACTTCACACACCTCTATTCTGTGACTTCACACATCTCCATTTTGACTTCACACGCTTCCATTTTATGACTTCACACACCTCCATTCTGTGACTTCGCACACCTCCATTGTTTGACTTCACACACTTCCATTCTTTGACTTCACACAGCTCCATTCCATGACTTCGCACACCTCTACTCTATCAGTTCACACACATCCATTCTATAAGTTCACACACCACCATTTTGACTTCACACACCTCCATTCTATGACTTCACACACCTACATTCTTACTTCAGGAACATCCATTGTATGAATTCACCCACCTCCATTCTATGACTTCACACACCTCCATTCTATGACTTCACACACCTCCATTCTATGACTTCACACACCTCCATTCTATGACTTCACACATCTCCATTCTATGACTTCACACACCTCCATTCTGTGACTTCACACACCTCCATTCTATGAGTTCAAACACCTGCATTGTGACTTCACACACCTCCATTCTATGACTTCACACACCTCCATTCTGACTTCACACACCTCCATTCTGACTTCACAAACATCAATTCTGTGACTTCACACACCTCCATTCTTTGACTTCACACACCTCCATTGTGAGTTCACACACCTCCATTCTGACTTCACAAACTACAATTCTGTGACTTCACGCACATCCATTCTATGACTTCACACACCTCCATTCTATGACTTCACAAACCTCCATTCTGACTTCACACACCTCCATTCTGACTTCACAAACATCAATTCTGTGAATTCACACAACTCCATTCTATGACTTCACACACCTCCATTCTATGACTTCACACACCTCCATTCTATGACTTCACACACTTCCATTCTTTGACTTCACACACCTCCATTCTTTGACTTCACACATCTCCATTGTGAGTTCACACACCTTCATTCTATGATTTCACACACCTCCATTCTGACTTCACACAGCTCCATTCCATGACTTCACACACCTCCATTCTGTGCCTTCACACATCTCCATTATAGGACTTAACACACCTTCATTCTTACTTCACAAACATCCATTCTATGACTTCACACACCTCCATTCTATGACTTCACACACCTCCATTCTATGACTTCACACACCTCCATTCTGTGACTTCACACATCTCAATTCTGTGACTTCACACACCTACATTATGACCTGACACACCTCCATTCTATGACTTTACACACCTCCATTCTATGACTTCACACACCTCCATTCTGTGACTTCACACACCTCCATTCTGAGTCCACACACCTCCATTCTGTGACTTCACACACCTCCAATCTGACTTCACACACCTCCATTCTATTACTTCACACACCTCCATTCCGAGACTTCACACACCTCCATTCTATGAGTTCACACACCTCCATTCTGACTTCACACACCTCCATTCTATGACTTCACAAACCTCCATTCTGACTTCACACACCTCCATTCTATGACTTCACACAACTACATTCTGACTTCACACACCTCCATTCTGTGACTTCACACACCTCCATTCCATGACTTCCCACACCTCCATTCGATGACTTCACACACCTTTATTCTTTGACTTCACACACCTCCATTCTGTGAGTTCACACACCTCCATTTGTGACTCTACACACCACCTATTTGACTTCACAAACCTCCATTCTGTGATTTCACACACCTCCATTCTGTGACTTCACACACCTTTATTGTTTGACTTCACACACCTCCATTCTTGGACTTCACACACCTCCATTCCATGACTTCACACACCTCCATTCCATGACTTCACACACCTCCATTCTATGAGTTCACACACCTCCATTTTGACTTCACACACCTCCATTCTATGACTTCACACACCTTCATTCTTACTTCAGAAACATCCATTCTATGACTTCACGCACCTCCATTCTATGACTTCACAAATCTCCGTTCTGTGACTTCACACACCTCCATTCTGAGTTCACACACCTCCATTCTCTGAGTTCACACACCTCCATTCTGTGACTTAACACACCTCCATTCTATGACTTCACAGACCTCCATTCTGTGACTTCACACACCTTTATTGTTTGACTTCACACACCTCCATTCTGTGACTTCACACACCTCCATTGTGAGTTCACACACCTTCATTCTGTGAATTCACACACCTCCATTCTGTGACTTCACACACCTCCATTCTGTGACTTCACACACCTACATTCTATGACTTCATACACCTCCATTCTGTGACTTCACACACCTCCATTCTGTGACTTCACACACCTCCATCTTGACTTCACACACTTCCATTCTTTGACTTCACACACCTCCATTCTCTCACTTCACACACCACCATTGTTTGACTTCACACACCTCCATTTTTGGACTTCACGCACCTCCATTCCATGACTTCACACATCTATATTTTATGAGTTCACACACCTCCATTTTGACTTCACACACCTCCATTCTATGACTTCACACATCTTCATTTTACTTCAGAAACATCCATTCTATGACTTCACACACCTCTATTCTATGACTTCACACACCTCCATTCTTTGACTTCACACACCTCCATTCTATGAGTTCACACACCTCCATTTGTGACTCTGCACACCACGTTTTTGACTTCACACACCTCCATTGTGTGATTTCACACACCTCCATTCTGTGACTTCACACACCTTTATTGTTTGACTTCACACACCTCCTTTCTTTGACTTCACACACCTCCATTCCATGACTTCACACAATTCCATTCTATGAGTTCACACACATCCATTCTATGAATTCACACACCTCCATTTTGACTTCACACACCTCCATTCTATGACTTCACGCACCTTCATTCTTACGTCAGAAACATCCATTCTATGACTTCACGTACTTCCATTCTATGACTTCACAAATCTCCGTTCTGTGACTTCACACACCTCCATTCTGAGTTCACACACCTCCATTCTCTGACTTCGCACACCTCCATTCTGTGACTAAACACACCTCCCTTCTATGACTTCACAGACCTCCATTCTGTGACTTCACAAACCTTTAATGTTTGATTTCACACACCTTTATTGTTTGTCTTCACACACCTCCATTGTGAGTTCACACACCTCCATTCTGTGACTTCACACACCTCCATTCCATGACTTCACACTCCTCCATTCGATGACTTCACACACCTCCATTCTTAGACTTCCCACACCAACATTGTTTGACTTCACCCACCTCCATTTTTGGACTTCACACACCTCCTTTCCATGACTTCACACATCTCCATGTTATGAGTTCGCACACCTCCATTTTGACTTCACACACCTCCATTCTATGACTTCACACACCTCCATTCTACTTCAGAAACATCCATTCTATGACTTCACACACCTCCATTCTATGACTTCACAAACCTCCATTCTGTGACTTCACACACTTTCATTCTGTGTTCACACACCTCAATTCTGTGACTTCACACACCTCAATTCTGGCTTCACACACCTTCATTCTATGACTTCACACACTTCCATTCTATGACTTCACACACCTCCATTCTTTGACTTCACACACCTCCATTGTGTGTTCACACACCTCCATTCTATGACTTCACACACCTCCATTCTGTGACTTCACACACCTCCATTCTGTGACTTCACACACCTCCATTTGTGACTTTACACACCACCATTTTGACTTCACAAACCTCCATTCTGTGACTTCACAAACCTCCATTCTGTGACTTCACACACCTCCATTTTGACTTCACACACTTCCATTCTGTGAATTCACACACCTCCATTCTGTGACTTCGCATACCTCCATTGTTTGAATTCACACACCTCCATTCTTTGATTTCACACACCTCCATTCCATGACTTCACACACCTCCACTCTATCAGTTCACACACATCCATTCTATGAGTTCACATACCACCATTTTGATTGCATACACCTCCATTCTATGACTTCACACCCCTACATTCTTACTTCAAAAACATCCATTCTATGACTTTACAGACCACCATTCTATGAGTTCACAAACGTCCATTCTATGACTTCACACACCTCCATTCTATGACTTCACACACCTCCATTCTATGACTTCACACACCTCCATTCTGTGACTTCACTCATCTCCATTCTATGATTTCACACACCTGCATTGTAACTTCACACAGCTCCATTCTATGACTTCACACACCTCCATTCTGACTTCACACACCTCCTTCTGACTTTACAAACATCAATTCTGTGACTTCACACACCTCCATTCTTTGACTTCACACACCTCGATTGTGAGTTCACACACCTCCATTCTGACTTCACAAACATCAATTCTGTGACTTCACACACCTCCATTCTATGACTTCACACGCCTCCATTGTATGACTTCACACACCTCCATTCTCTGACTCCAGAAACCTCCATTCTGACTTCACACACCTCCATTCTGACCTCACAAACATTAATTCTGTGACTTCACACACCTCCATTCTATGTCTTCACACACCTCCATTCTATGACTTCACACACCTCCATTCTATGACTTCACACACTCCCATTCTTGGACTTCACACACCTCCATTCTTTGACTTCACACACCTCCATTGTGAGTTCACACACCTCCATTCTGACTTCACAAACATCAATTCTGTGACTTCTCACACTTTTATTGTTTGACTTCACACCTGCATTCTTTGACTTCACACACCTCCATTCCATGACTTCACACACATCCATTCTATGAGTTCAGACACCTCCATTCTATGAGTTCACACACCTCCATTTTGACTTCACACACCTCCATTCTGTGACTTCACACACCTCCATTCTGTGACTTCACACACCTCCATTCTGTGACTTCACACACCTCCATTCTATGACTTCACACACCTCCATTCTGTGACTTCACACACCTCCATTCTGTGACTTCACACACCTCCATTTTGACTTCACACACTTCCATTCTTTGACTACACACCTCCATTCTGTGACTTAACACACCACCATTGTTTGACTTCACACACCTCCATTTTTGGACTTCACACACTTCCTTTCCATGATTTCACACATCTCCATGTTATGAGTTCGCACACCTCCATTTTGACTTCACACACCTCCATTCTATGACTTCACACACCTCCATTCTACTTCAGAAACATCCATTCTATGACTTCACACACCTCCATTATATGACTTCACAAACCTCCATTCTGTGACTTCACACACCTTCATTCTGAGTTCACACACCTCAATTCTGTGACTTCACACACCTCACTTCTGGCTTCACATACCTTCATTCTATGACTTCACACACTTCCATTCTATGACTTCACACACCTCCATTCTTTGACTTCACACACCTCCATTGTGTGTTCACACACCTCCATTCTATGACTTCACACACCTCCATTCTATGACTTCACACACCTCCATCTGTGACTTCACACACCTCAATTCTGTGACTTCACACACCTCCATTATGACTTCACACAACTCCATTCTATGACTTCACACACCTCCATTCTATGACTTCACACCTCCATTCTGTGACTTCACACACCTCCATTCTGAGTTCACACACCTCCATTCTGTGAATTCACACTCCTCAAATCTGACTTCACACAGCTCCATTCTATGATTTCACACCTCCATACTGTGACTTCACACACCTCCATTCTATGACTTCACACTCCTCCATTGTGACTTCACACCTCCATTCTATGAGTTCACACACCTCCATTCTGACTTCACACAGCTCCATTCTATGACTTCACACACCTCCATTTTGACTTCACACACATACATTCTATGACTTCACACAACTCCATTCTGACTTCACACACCTCCATTCTGTGACTTCACACACCTCAATTTTCACCTCACACACTTCCATTCTTTGACTTCACACACCTCCGTTCTGGAACTTCAAACAGCACCATTGTTTGACTTCACACACCTCCATTTTTGGACTTCACACACCTCCATTCCATGACTTCACTCATGTCCATTTTATGAGTTCGCACACCTCCATTTTGACTTCACACACCTCCATTCTATGACTTCACACAGCTCCATTCTACTTCAGAAACATCCATTCTATGACTTCATACACCTCCATTCTATGACTTCACAAACCTCCATTCTTTGACTTCACACACCTTCATTCTGAGTTCACACACCTCAATTCTGTGTCTTCACACACCTCAATTCTGGCTTCACACACCTCCATTCTATGACTTCACACACTTCCATTCTATGACTTCACACACCTCCATTCTTTGACTTCACACAACTCCATTGTGAGTTCACACACCTCCATTCTGTGACTTCACACACCTCCATTCTATGACTTCACACACCTCGATTCTATGAATTCACACATCTAAATTCTGTGACTTCACACAACTCCATTCTATGACTTCCCACACCTCCATTCTGGGACTTCACACACCTCCAATTTGATTTCACACACCTCCGTTCATTGACTTAACACACCTTCATTCTGTGACTTCACACACCTTCATTCTATGACTTCACACACCTCCATTCTTTCACTTCACACACCTCCATTTTGAGTTCACACACCTACATTCTGTGACTTCACACACCTCCATTTGTGACTTTACACACCACCATTTTGACTTCACAAACCTCCATTCTGTGTCTTCACAAACCTCTATTCTGTGACTTCACACACCTCCATTTTGACTTCACACACTGCCATTCTTTGACTTCACACACCTCCATTCTGTGACTTCGCACACCTCCATTGTTTGACTTCACACACCTCCATTCTTTGACTTCACACACCTCCATTCCATGACTTCACACACCACCACTCTATCAGTTCACACACATCCATTCTTTGAGTTCACATACCACCATTTTGATTGCACACACCTCCATTCTATGACTTCACACCCCTACATTCTTACTTCAAAAACATCCATTCTATGACTTTACAGACCTCCATTCTATGAGTTCACAAACGTCCATTCTATGCCTTCACACACCTCCATTCTATGACTTCACACACCTCCATTCTGTGACTTCACACACCTCCATTCTGTGACTTTACACATCTCCATTCAATGAGTTCACACACCTGCATTGTGAATTCACACACCTCCATTCTATGACTTCACACACCTCCATTCTGACTTCACACACCTACATTCTAACTTCACAAACATCAATTCTGTGACTTCACACACCTCCATTTTTTGACTTCACACACCTCCATTGTGAGTTCACACACCTCCATTCTGACATCACAAACATCAATTCTGTGACTTCACACACCTCCATTCTATGACTTCACACACCTCCATTCTATGACTTCACATACCTCCATTCTATGACTTCACAAACCTCCATTCTGACTTCACACACCTCCATTCTGACCTCACAAACATCAATTCTGTGACTTCACACACCTCCATTCTATGACTTCGTACACCTCCATTCTGTGACTTCACACACCTCCATTCTATGACTTCACACACTTCCATTCTTTGACTTCACACACCACCATTCTTTGACTTCACACAACTCCATTGTGAGTTCACACACCTCCATTCTGTGACTTCACACACCTCCATTCTGACTTCACACAGCTCCATTCCATGACTTCACACACCTCCATTCTGTGCCTTGACACACCTCCATTCTATGACTTAACACACCTTCATTCTTACTTCACAAACATCCATTCTATGACTTCACGCACCTCCATTCTATGACTCACACACCTCCAATCCATGACTTCACACACCTCCATTCTGTGACTTCACACACCTCAATTCTGTGACTTCACACACCTACATTATGACTTCACACACCTCCATTCTATGACTTCACACACCTCCATTGTATGGCTTCACACACCTCCATTCTGTGACTTCACACACCTCCAGTCTGAGTTCACACACCTCCATTCTGTGACTTCACACACCTCCAATCTGACTTCACACAGCTCCATTCTATGACTTCGTGCACCTCCATTCGGTGACTTCACACACCTACATTCTATGACTTCACACACCTCCATTCTGTGACTTCACACACCTCCATTCTATGAGTTCACACACCTCCATTCTGACTTCACACACCTCCATTCTATGACTTCACACACCTCCATTCTGACATCACACACCTCAATTCTATGACTTCATTCAACTCCATTCTGACTTTACACACCTCCATTCTATGACTTCACACACCTCCATTCTGTGACTTCACACACCTCCATTCTGAGTTCACACACCTCCATTCTGTGACTTCACACACAGTCCAATCTGACTGCACACAGCTCCATTATATGACTTCACAAATCTCCATTCTGTGACTTCACACACCTCCATTCTATGACTTCACACACCTCCACTGTGACTTCACACACCTCCATTCTATAAGTTCACACACCTCCATTCTGACTTCACACACCTCCATTCTATGACTTCACACACCTCCATTCTGACTTCACACACCTCCATTCTATGACTTCACACAACTCCATTTGACTTCACACACCTCCATTCTGTGACTTCACACACCTCCATTCCATGACTTCGCACACCTCCATTCGATGACTTCACACACCTCCATTCTTAGACTTCACACACCTCCATTCTATGAGTTCACAAACCTCCATTTGTGACTCTACATACCACCTTTTTGACTTCACAAACCTTCATTCTGTGATTTCACACACCTCCATTCTTTGACTTCACACACCTCCATTCCATGACTTCACACACCTCCATTGTATGAGTTCACACACCTCCATTCTATGAGTTCACACACCTCCATTTTGACTTCACACACCTCCATTCTATGACTTCACACACCTTCATTTTTACTTCAGAAACATCCATTCTATGACTTCACGCACCTCCATTCTATGACTTCACAAATCTCCGTTCTGTGACTTCACACACCTCCATTCTGAGTTCACACACATCCATTTTCTGACTTCACACACCTCCATTCTGTGACTTAACACACCTCCATTCTATGACTTCACAGACCTCCATTCTGTGACTTCACACACTTCCATTCTATGACTTCACACACCTTCATTCTTACTTCACAAACATCCATTCTATGACTTCACACACTTCCATTCTATGACTTCACACACCTCCATTCTGTGACTTCACACACCTCCATTCTATGTCTTCACACACCTCCATTGTGAATTCACACTCCTCCATTCTATGAGTTCACACAACTCCATTCTAACCTCACAGACCTCCATTCTAAGACTTCACACTCCGCCATTCTGACTTCACACTCCTCCATTCTGTGAATTCACAAAACTCCATTCTATGATTTCACACACCTCCATACTATGACTTCACACACCACCACCTATGACTTCACACCCCTCCATTCTGAGTTCACACACCTCCATTCTTTGATTTCACATACCTCCATTCTGACTTCACACACCAATGTATGACTTCACACACCTCCATTCTGTAACTTCACACATTTCCATTGTGACGTCACACACCTCCATTCTACGAGTTCACAAACCTCCATTTTATGACTTCACACACCTCCATTCTGACTTCACACACCTCCATTCTATGACTTCACAGACCTCGAATCTGTGACTTCACTCACCTCCACTCTATGACTTCACACTGCTCCATTCTATGACTTCCCACACCTCCTTTCTATGACTTCACCCACCTCTATTCTATGACTTCACACCTCCATTCTGACTTCAGATACCTCCATTTTGACTTCACACACTTCCATTCTGTGACTTCACAAACCTCCATTCTGTGACTTCGCAAACCACCATTGTTTGACTTCACACACCTCCATTCTTTGACTTCACACACCTCCATTCCATGACTTCACACACCTCCACTTTATCAGTTCACACACATCCATTCTATGAGTTCACACAAAATCATTTTGACTTCACACACCTCCATTCTATGACTTCACACACCTACATTCTTACTTCAGAAACTTCCATTCTATGACTTCACAGACCTCCATTCTATGACTTCACAAACCTCCATTCTATGACTTCACACACCTCCATTGTGAGTTCACACACCTTCATTCTCTGACTTAATACACCTCCATTCTATGACTTCACACACGTATATTCTATGACTTCACACACCTCCATTCTATGAGTTCACACACCTGCATTGTGACTTCACACACCTCCATTCTATGACTTCACACACCTCCATTCTGACTTCACAAACATCAATTCTGTGACTTCACACACCTCCATTGTTTGACTTCACACACCTCCATTGTGAGTTCACACACCTACATTCTGACTTCACAAACATAAATTCTGTGATTTCACACACCTCCATTCTATGACTTCACACACCTCCATTCTATGACTTCACACACCTCCATTCTATGACTTCACAAACCTCCATTCTGACTTCACACACCTCCATTCTTTGACTTCATGCACCTCCATTCTATGAGTTCACACACCTCCATTCTGTGACTTCACACACCTATATTTTTTGACTTCACACACCTCCATTCTTTGACTTCACACACCTCCATTCCATGACTTCACACACCTCCATTCTATGAGTTCACACATCTTCATTCTATGAGTTCACACACCTCCGTTTTGACTCCACACACCTCCATTCTTTGACTTCATACACCTTCATTCTCACTTCAGAAACATCCACTCTATGACTTCACGCACCTCCATTCTATGACTTCACAAACCTCCGCTCTGTGACCACACACCTCCATTCTGAGTTCCCACACCTCCATTCTGTGACTTCACCCACCTCCATCCTGACTTCACACACCTCCATTCTGACTTCACAAACAATTCTTTGACTTCACACACCTCCATTCTATGATTTCACACACTTCCATTCTATGAATTCACACACCTCCATTCTATAACTTCACACACCTCATTTCTGAGTTGACACACCTCCATTCTGTGATTTCACACACCTCCAATTTGACTTCACAAACCCCCATTCTATGACTTCACACAGCCCCATTGTGACTTCACACACTCCATTCTATGAGTTCACACACCTCCATTCTGACTTCACACACCTCCATTCTATGACTTCACACAACTGCATTCCGACTTCAGACACCTCCATTTGTGACTTCACACACCACCATTGTTTGACTTCACACACCTATATTCTTGGACTTCACACACCTCCATTCCATGACTTCACACATCTCCATTTTATGAGTTCACACACTTCCATTTTGACTTCACACACCTCCATTCAATGACTTCACACACCTTCATTCTACTTCATAAACATCCATTCTATGACTTCACACACCTCCAATCTATGACTTCACAAAACTCCATTCTGTGACTTCACACACCTCCATTCTGAGTTCACACACCTGAATTCTGTGACTTCACACACCTCAATTCTCACTTCATACACCTCCATTCTATGACTTCACACAATTCCATTCCATGACTTCACACACCTCCATTCTTTGACTTCACACACCTCCATTGTGAGTTCACACACCTCTATTCTGTGACTTCACACACCTCTATTCTGTGACTTCACACACCTCCATTCTGTGACTTAACGCACCTTCATTCTGTGACTTCACACACCTCCATTCTGTGCCTTCAAACACCTCCATTCTATGACTTAACACACCTTCATTCTTACTTCACAAACATCAATTCTATGACTTCACACACCTCCATTCTATGACTTCACACACCTCCCATTCTCTGACTTCCCACACCTCCATCTGTGACTTCACACACCTCAATTCTGTGACTTCACACACCTCCATTATGACTTCATACACCTCCATTCTATGACTTCACACACCTCCATTCTTTGACTTCACACCTCCATTCTGTGACTTCACACACCTCCATTCTGAGTTCACACACCTCCATTCTGTGACTTCACACTCCTCAAATCTGACTTCACACAGCTCCATTCTATGATTTCACACACCTCCATACTGTGACTTCACACACCTCCATTCTATGACTTCACACACCTCCATTGTGTCTTCACACCTCCATTCTATGAGTTCACACACCTCCATTCTGACTTCACACACCTCCATTCTATGACTTCACACACCTACATTATGACTTCACACACCTACATTCTATGACTTCACACAACTCCATTCTGACTTCACACACCGCCATTCTGTGACTTCACACACCTCCATTCCATGACTTCACACACCTCCTTTCGATGACTTCACACACCTCCATTCTGTGACTTCACACAGCTCCATTCTGTGACTTCACACACCTCCATTTTGACTTCACACACTTCCATTCTTTGACTTCACACACCTCCATTCTGTGACTTCACACACCACCATTGTTTGACTTCGCACACCTCCATTTTTGGACTTCACAACGTCCTTTCCATGACTTCACTCATCTCTATTTTATCAGATCGCACACCTCCATTTTGACTTCACACACCTCCATTCTATGACTTCACACACCTCCATTCTACTTCAGAAACATCCATTCTATGACTTCATACACCTCCATTCTATGACTTCACAAACCTCCATTCTTTGACTTCACACCTTCATTCTGAGTTCAGACACCTCAATTCTGTGTCTTCACACACCTCAATTCTGGCTTCACACACCTTCATTCTATGACTTCACACCCTTCCATTCTATGACTTCACACACCTCCATTCTTTGACTTCACACAATTCCATTGTGAGTTCACACACCTCCATTCTGTGACTTCACACACCTCCATTCTGTGACTTCACACACCTCCATTCTGTGACTTCACACACCTCCATTGTATGACTTCACACACCTCGATTCTATGAATTCACACATCTCCATTCTGTGACTTCACACTGCTCCATTCTATGACTTCCCACACCTCCTTTCTATGACTTCACCCACCTCTATTCTATGACTTCACACCTCCATTCTGACTTCAGATACCTCCATTTTGACTTCACACACTTCCATTCTGTGACTTCACAAACCTCCATTCTGTGACTTCGCACACCTCCATTGTTTGACTTCACACACCTCCATTCTTTGACTTCACACACCTCCATTCCATGACTTCACACACCTCCACTCTATCAGTTCACACACATCCATTCTATGAGTTCACACAAAACCATTTTGACTTCACACACCTCCATTCTATGACTTCACACACCTACATTCTTACTTCAGAAACTTCCATTCTATGACTTCACACACCTCCATTCTATGACTTCACAAACCTCCATTCTATGACTTCACACACCTCCATTGTGAGTTCGCACACCTTCATTCTATGACTTCATACACCTCCATTCTATGACTTCACACACCTCCATTCTGTGACTTCACACACCTCCATTCTATGAGTTCACACACCTGCATTGTGACTTCACACACCTCCATTCTATGACTTCACACACCTCCATTCTGACTTCACACACCTCCATTCTGACTTCACAAACATCAATTCTGTGACTTCACACACCTCCATTCTTTGACTTCACACACCTCCATTGTGAGTTCACACACCTACATTCTGACTTCACAAACATCAATTCTGTGATTTCACACACCTCCATTCTATGACTTCACACACCTCCATTCTATGACTTCACACACCTCCATTCTATGACTTCACAAACCTCCATTCTGACTTCACACACCTCCATTCTGACTTCACAAACATCAATTCTGTGACTTCACACACCTCCATTCTATGACTTCACACACCTCCATTCTATGACTTCACACACCTCCATTCTATGACTTCACACACTTCCATTCTTTGACTTCACACACCTCCATTTTTTGACTTCACACATCTCCATTGTGAGTTCACACACCTCCATTCTATGACTTCACCCACCTCCATTCTGACTTCACACAGCTCCATTCTATGACTTCACACACCTCCATGCTGTGCCTTCACACATCTACATTTTATGACTTAACACACCTTCATTCTTACTTAACAAACATCCATTCCATGATTTCACACACCTCCATTCTATAACTTCACACACCTCCATTCTATGACTTCACATACCTCCATTCTATGACTTCACACACCTCAATTCTGTGACTTCACACACCTACATTCTGACTTCACACACCTCCATTCTATGACTTCACACACCTCCATTCTGACTTCACACACCTCCTTTCTATGACTTCCACACCTCCATTCTGTGACTTCACACACCACCATTCTATGACTTCACATACCTCCATTGTGACTTCACACACCTCCATTCTATGAGTTCACACACTTCCATTCTGACTTCACACACCTCCATTCTATGACTTCACACACCTCCATTCTGACTTCACACACCTCCATTCTATGACTTCACACAACTCCATCTGACTTCACACACCTCCATTCCATGTCTTCACACACCTCCATTCGATGACTTCACACACCTCCATTCTTTGACTTCATGCACCTCCATTCTATGAGTTCACACACCTCCATTCTGTGACTTCACACACCTATATTGTTTGACTTCACACACCTCCATTCTTTGACTTCACACACCTCCATTCCATGACTTCACACCCCTCCATTCTATGAGTTCACACACCTCCATTCTATGAGTTCACACACCTCCGTTTTGACTCCACACACCTCCATTCTTTGACTTCATACACCTTCATTCTCACTTCAGAAACATCCACTCTATGACTTCACGCACCTCCATTCTATGACTTCACAAACCTCCGTTCTGTGACCACACACCTCCATTCTGAGTTCCCACACCTCCATTCTGTGACTTCACCCACCTCCATCCTGACTTCACACACCTCCATTCTGACTTCACAAACAATACTTTGACTTCACACACCTCCATTCTATGATTTCACACACTTCCATTCTATGAATTCGCACACCTCAATTCTATAACTTCACACACCTCATTTCTGAGTTGACACACCTCCATTCTGTGATTTCACACACCTCCAATTTGACTTCACAAACCCCCATTCTATGACTTCACACAGCCCCATTGTGACTTCACACACTCCATTCTATGAGTTCACACACCTCCATTCTGACTTCACACACCTCCATTCTATGACTTCACACAGCTGCATTCCGACTGCTGACACCTCCATTTGTGACTTCACACACCACAATTTTGACTTCAAACACCTTCATTTTGTGACTTCATACACCTCCATTCTGTTACTTCACACACCTCCATTTTGACTTCACACACTTCCATTCTTTGACTTAACACACCTCCATTCTGTGACTTCACACACCACCATTGTTTGACTTCACACACCTATATTCTTGGACTTCACACACCTCCATTCCATGACTTCACACATCTCCATTTTATGAGTTCACACACTTCCATTTTGACTTCACACACCTCCATTCAATGACTTCACACACCTTCATTCTACTTCATAAACATCCATTCTATGACTTCACACACCTCCAATCTATGACTTCACAAAACTCCATTCTGTGACTTCACACACCTCCATTCTGAGTTCACACACCTGAATTCTGTGACTTCACACACCTCAATTCTCACTTCACACACCTCCATTCTATGACTTCACACAATTCCATTCTATGACTTCACACACCTCCATTCTTTGACTTCACACACCTCCATTGTGAGTTCACACACCTCTATTCTGTGACTTCACACACCTCCATTCTGTGACTTCACACACCTCCATTCTGTGACTTCACACAACTCCATTCTATGATTTCTCACACCTCCATTCCATTAATTCACACACCTCCATTCTATGACTTCACACAACTCCATTCTATGACTTCCCTCACCTCCATTCTGTGACTTCACACACCTACATTCTGAGTTCACAAACCTCCATTCTGTGACTTAACGCACCTTCATTCTGTGACTTCACACACCTCCATTCTGTGCCTTCAAACACCTCCATTCTATGACTTAACACACCTTCATTCTTACTTCACAAACATCAATTCTATGACTTCACACACCTCCATTCTATGACTTCACACACCTCCATTCTCTGACTTCCCACACCTCCATCTGTGACTTCACACACCTCAATTCTGTGACTTCACACACCTCCATTATGACTTCATACACCTCCATTCTATGACTTCACACACCTCCATTCTATGACTTCACACCTCCATTCTGTGACTTCACACACCTCCATTCTGAGTTCACACACCTCCATTCTGTGACTTCACACTCCTCAAATCTGACTTCACACAGCTCCATTCTATGATTTCACACACCTCCATACTGTGACTTCACACACCTCCATTCTATGACTTCACACACCTCCATTGTATCTTCACACCTCCATTCTATGAGTTCACACACCTCCATTCTGACTTCACACACCTCCATTCTATGACTTCACACACCTACATTATGACTTCACACACCTACATTCTATGACTTCACACAACTCCATTCTGACTTCACACACCGCCATTCTGTGACTTCACACACCTCCATTCTATGACTTCACACACCTACATTATGACTTCACACACCTACATTCTATGACTTCACACAACTCCATTCTGACTTCACACACCGCCATTCTGTGACTTCACACACCTCCATTCTATGACTTCACACACCTCCATTCTATGACTTCACACACCTCCATTCTATGACTTCACAAACCTCCATTCTGACTTCACACACCTCCATTCTGACTTCACAAACATCAATTCTGTGACTTCACACACCTCCATTCTATGACTTCACACACCTCCATTCTATGACTTCACACACCTCCATTCTATGACTTCACACACTTCCATTCTTTGACTTCACACACCTCCATTTTTTGACTTCACACATCTCCATTGTGAGTTCACACACCTCCATTCTATGACTTCACCCACCTCCATTCTGACTTCACACAGCTCCATTCTATGACTTCACACACCTCCATGCTGTGCCTTCACACATCTACATTTTATGACTTAACACACCTTCATTCTTACTTAACAAACATCCATTCCATGATTTCACACACCTCCATTCTATAACTTCACACACCTCCATTCTATGACTTCACATACCTCCATTCTATGACTTCACACACCTCAATTCTGTGACTTCACACACCTACATTCTGACTTCACACACCTCCATTCTATGACTTCACACACCTCCATTCTGACTTCACACACCTCCTTTCTATGACTTCCACACCTCCATTCTGTGACTTCACACACCACCATTCTATGACTTCACATACCTCCATTGTGACTTCACACACCTCCATTCTATGAGTTCACACACTTCCATTCTGACTTCACACACCTCCATTCTATGACTTCACACACCTCCATTCTGACTTCACACACCTCCATTCTATGACTTCACACAACTCCATCTGACTTCACACACCTCCATTCCATGTCTTCACACACCTCCATTCGATGACTTCACACACCTCCATTCTTTGACTTCATGCACCTCCATTCTATGAGTTCACACACCTCCATTCTGTGACTTCACACACCTATATTGTTTGACTTCACACACCTCCATTCTTTGACTTCACACACCTCCATTCCATGACTTCACACCCCTCCATTCTATGAGTTCACACACCTCCATTCTATGAGTTCACACACCTCCGTTTTGACTCCACACACCTCCATTCTTTGACTTCATACACCTTCATTCTCACTTCAGAAACATCCACTCTATGACTTCACGCACCTCCATTCTATGACTTCACAAACCTCCGTTCTGTGACCACACACCTCCATTCTGAGTTCCCACACCTCCATTCTGTGACTTCACCCACCTCCATCCTGACTTCACACACCTCCATTCTGACTTCACAAACAATACTTTGACTTCACACACCTCCATTCTATGATTTCACACACTTCCATTCTATGAATTCGCACACCTCAATTCTATAACTTCACACACCTCATTTCTGAGTTGACACACCTCCATTCTGTGATTTCACACACCTCCAATTTGACTTCACAAACCCCCATTCTATGACTTCACACAGCCCCATTGTGACTTCACACACTCCATTCTATGAGTTCACACACCTCCATTCTGACTTCACACACCTCCATTCTATGACTTCACACAGCTGCATTCCGACTGCTGACACCTCCATTTGTGACTTCACACACCACAATTTTGACTTCAAACACCTTCATTTTGTGACTTCATACACCTCCATTCTGTTACTTCACACACCTCCATTTTGACTTCACACACTTCCATTCTTTGACTTAACACACCTCCATTCTGTGACTTCACACACCACCATTGTTTGACTTCACACACCTATATTCTTGGACTTCACACACCTCCATTCCATGACTTCACACATCTCCATTTTATGAGTTCACACACTTCCATTTTGACTTCACACACCTCCATTCAATGACTTCACACACCTTCATTCTACTTCATAAACATCCATTCTATGACTTCACACACCTCCAATCTATGACTTCACAAAACTCCATTCTGTGACTTCACACACCTCCATTCTGAGTTCACACACCTGAATTCTGTGACTTCACACACCTCAATTCTCACTTCACACACCTCCATTCTATGACTTCACACAATTCCATTCTATGACTTCACACACCTCCATTCTTTGACTTCACACACCTCCATTGTGAGTTCACACACCTCTATTCTGTGACTTCACACACCTCCATTCTGTGACTTCACACACCTCCATTCTGTGACTTCACACAACTCCATTCTATGATTTCTCACACCTCCATTCCATTAATTCACACACCTCCATTCTATGACTTCACACAACTCCATTCTATGACTTCCCTCACCTCCATTCTGTGACTTCACACACCTACATTCTGAGTTCACAAACCTCCATTCTGTGACTTAACGCACCTTCATTCTGTGACTTCACACACCTCCATTCTGTGCCTTCAAACACCTCCATTCTATGACTTAACACACCTTCATTCTTACTTCACAAACATCAATTCTATGACTTCACACACCTCCATTCTATGACTTCACACACCTCCATTCTCTGACTTCCCACACCTCCATCTGTGACTTCACACACCTCAATTCTGTGACTTCACACACCTCCATTATGACTTCATACACCTCCATTCTATGACTTCACACACCTCCATTCTATGACTTCACACCTCCATTCTGTGACTTCACACACCTCCATTCTGAGTTCACACACCTCCATTCTGTGACTTCACACTCCTCAAATCTGACTTCACACAGCTCCATTCTATGATTTCACACACCTCCATACTGTGACTTCACACACCTCCATTCTATGACTTCACACACCTCCATTGTATCTTCACACCTCCATTCTATGAGTTCACACACCTCCATTCTGACTTCACACACCTCCATTCTATGACTTCACACACCTACATTATGACTTCACACACCTACATTCTATGACTTCACACAACTCCATTCTGACTTCACACACCGCCATTCTGTGACTTCACACACCTCCATTCCATGACTTCACACACCTCCTTTCGATGACTTCACACACCTCCATTCTGTGACTTCACACAGCTCCATTCTGTGACTTCACACACCTCCATTTTGACTTCACACACTTCCATTCTTTGACTTCACACACCTCCATTCTGTGACTTCACACACCACCATTGTTTGACTTCGCACACCTCCATTTTTGGACTTCACACAACTCCTTTCCGTGACTTCACACATCTCCATTTTATGAGTTAGCACACCTCTATTTTGACTTCACACACCTCCATTCTATGACTTCACACACCTCCATTCTTTGACTTCACACACCTCCATTGTGAGTTCACACACCTCCATTTTGTGACTTCACACACCTCCATTCTATGACTTCACACACCTCGATTCTATGAATTCACACATCTACATTCTGTGACTTCACACAACTCCATTCTATGACTTCCCACACCTCCATTCTGGGACTTCACACACCTCCATTCTGAGTTCACACACCTCCGTTCTGTGACTTAACACACCTTCATTCTGTGACTTCACACACCTTCATTCTATGACTTCACACACCTCCATTCTATGACTTCACACACCTCCATTCTATGACTTCACACACCTCCATTCTTTGACTTCGCACACATCCATTCTTTCACTTCACACACCTCCATTTTGAGTTCACACACCTACATTCTGTGACTTCACACACCTCCATTTGTGACTTTACACACCACCATTTTGACTTCACAAACCTCCATTCTGTGACTTCAAAAACCTCCATTCTGTGACTTCACACACCTCCATTTTGACTTCACACACTTCCATTCTGTGACTTCACACACCTCCATTCTGTGACTTCGCATACCTCCATTGTTTGACTTCACACACCTCCATTCTTTGATTTCACACACCTCCATTCCATGACTTCACACACCTCCACTCTATCAGTTCACACACATCCATTCTATGCGTTCACATACCACCATTTTGATTGCACACACCTCCATTCTATGACTTCACACCCCTACATTCTTACTTCAAAAATATCCATTCTATGACTTTACAGACCTCCATTCTATGAGTTCACAAACGTCCATTCTATGACTTCACACACCTCCATTCTATGACTTCACACACCTCCATTCTAGGACTTCACACACCTCCATTCTATGACTTCACACACCTCCATTCTGTGACTTCACACATCTCCATTCTATGAGTTCACACACCTGCATTGTGACTTCACACAGCTCCATTCTATGACTTCACACACCTCCATTCTGACTTCACACACCTCCATTCTGACTTTACAAACATCAATTCTGTGACTTCCCACACCTCCATTCTTTGACTTCACACACCTCCATTGTGAGTTCACACACATCCATTCTGACTTCACAAACATCAATTCTGTGACTTCACACACCTCCATTCTATGACTTCACACGCCTCCATTGTATGACTTCACACACCTCCATTCTCTGACTTCACAAACCTCCATTCTGACTTCACACACCTCCATTCTGACCTCACAAACATCAATTCTTTGACTTCACACACCTCCATTCTATGTCTTCACACACCTCCATTCTATGACTTCACACACCTCCATACTATGACTTCACACACTTCCATTCTTTGACTTCACACACCTCCATTCTTTGACTTCACACACCTCCATTCTTTGACTTCACACACCTCCATTCTGACTTCACAAACATCAATTCTGTGACTTCACACACCTCCATTCTATGAGTTCACACACCTCCATTTGTGACTCTACACACCACCTTTTTGACTTCACACACCTCCATTCTGTGATTTCACACACCGCCATTCTGTGACTTCACACACCTTTATTGTTTGACTTCACACCTCCATTGTTTGACTTCACACACCTCAATTCCATGACTTCACACACTTCCATTCTGTGACTTCACACACCTCCATTCTGTGACTTCACACACCTCCATTCTATGACTCCACACACCTCCATTCTGTGACTTCACACACCTCCATTCTGTGACTTCACACACCTCCATTTTGACTTCACACACTCCCATTCTTTGACTATACACCACCATTGTTTGACTTCACACACCTCCATTTTTGGACTTCACACACCTCCTTTCCATGACTTCACACATCTCCATGTTATGAGTTCGCACACCTCCATTTTGACTTCACACACCTCCATTCTATGACTTTACACACCTCCATTCTACTTCAGAAACATCCATTCTATGACTTCACACACCTCCATTCTATGACTTCACAAACCTCCATTCTGTGACTTCACACACCTTCATTCTGAGTTCACACACCTGAATTCTGTGACTTCACACACCTCAATTCTGGCTTCACACACCTTCATTCTAGGACTTCACACACTTCCATTCTATGACTTCACACACCTCCATTCTTTGACTTCACACACCTCCATTGTGAGTTGACACACCTCCATTCTATGACTTCACACACCTCCATTCTATGACTTTACACACCTCCATCTGTGACTTCACACACCTCAATTCTGTGACTTCACACACCTCCATTATGACTACACACACCTCCATAATATGACTTCAAACACCTCTATTCTATGACTTCTCACCTCCATTCTGTGACTTCACACACCTCCATTCTGAGTTCACACACCTCCATTCTGTGAATTCACACTCCTCAAATCTGACTTCACAGAGCTCCATTCTATGATTTCACACACCTCCATACTGTGACTTCACACACCTCCATTCTATGACTTCACACACCTCCATTGTTACTTCACATCTGCATTCTATGCGTTCACACACCTCCATTCTGACTTCACACACCTCCGTTCTATGACTTCACACACCTCCACTTTGACTTCACACACCTACATTCTATGACTTCACACAACTCCATTCTGACTTCACACACCGCCATTCTGTGACTTCACACACCTCCATTGTTTGACTTCGCACACCTCCATTTTTGGACTTCACAACCTCCTTTCCATGACTTCACTCATCTCCATTTTATCAGATCGCACACCTCCATTTTGACTTCACACACCTCCATTCTATGACTTCACACACCTCCATTCTACTTCAGAAACATCCATTCTATGACTTCATACACCTCCATTCTATGACTTCACAAACCTCCATTCTTTGACTTCACACCTTCATTCTGAGTTCACACACCTCAATTCTGTGTCTTCACACACCTCAATTCTGGCTTCACACACCTTCATTCTATGACTTCACACCCTTCCATTCTATGACTTCACACACCTCCATTCTTTGACTTCACACAATTCCATTGTGAGTTCACACACCTCCATTCTGTGACTTCACACACCTCCATTCTGTGACTTCACACACCTCCATTCTGTGACTTCACACACCTCCATTGTATGACTTCACACACCTCGATTCTATGAATTCACACATCTCCATTCTGTGACTTCACACTGCTCCATTCTATGACTTCCCACACCTCCTTTCTATGACTTCACCCACCTCTATTCTATGACTTCACACCTCCATTCTGACTTCAGATACCTCCATTTTGACTTCACACACTTCCATTCTGTGACTTCACAAACCTCCATTCTGTGACTTCGCACACCTCCATTGTTTGACTTCACACACCTCCATTCTTTGACTTCACACACCTCCATTCCATGACTTCACACACCTCCACTCTATCAGTTCACACACATCCATTCTATGAGTTCACACAAAACCATTTTGACTTCACACACCTCCATTCTATGACTTCACACACCTACATTCTTACTTCAGAAACTTCCATTCTATGACTTCACACACCTCCATTCTATGACTTCACAAACCTCCATTCTATGACTTCACACACCTCCATTGTGAGTTCACACACCTTCATTCTATGACTTCATACACCTCCATTCTATGACTTCACACACCTCCATTCTGTGACTTCACACACCTCCATTCTATGAGTTCACACACCTGCATTGTGACTTCACACACCTCCATTCTATGACTTCACACACCTCCATTCTGACTTCACACACCTCCATTCTGACTTCACAAACATCAATTCTGTGACTTCACACACCTCCATTCTTTGACTTCACACACCTCCATTGTGAGTTCACACACCTACATTCTGACTTCACAAACATCAATTCTGTGATTTCACACACCTCCATTCTATGACTTCACACACCTCCATTCTATGACTTCACACACCTCCATTCTATGACTTCACAAACCTCCATTCTGACTTCACACACCTCCATTCTGACTTCACAAACATCAATTCTGTGACTTCACACACCTCCATTCTATGACTTCACACACCTCCATTCTATGACTTCACACACCTCCATTCTATGACTTCACACACTTCCATTCTTTGACTTCACACCCCTCCATTTTTGACTTCACACATCTCCATTGTGAGTTCACACACCTCCATTCTATGACTTCACCCACCTCCATTCTGACTTCACACAGCTCCATTCTATGACTTCACACACCTCCATGCTGTGCCTTCACACATCTACATTTTATGACTTAACACACCTTCATTCTTACTTAACAAACATCCATTCCATGATTTCACACACCTCCATTCTATAACTTCACACACCTCCATTCTATGACTTCACACACCTCCATTCTATGACTTCACACACCTCAATTCTGTGACTTCACACACCTACATTCTGACTTCACACACCTCCATTCTATGACTTCACACACCTCCATTCTGACTTCACACACCTCCTTTCTATGACTTCCACACCTCCATTCTGTGACTTCACACACCACCATTCTATGACTTCACATACCTCCATTGTGACTTCACACACCTCCATTCTATGAGTTCACACACTTCCATTCTGACTTCACACACCTCCATTCTATGACTTCACACACCTCCATTCTGACTTCACACACCTCCATTCTATGACTTCACACAACTCCATCTGACTTCACACACCTCCATTCCATGTCTTCACACACCTCCATTCGATGACTTCACACACCTCCATTCTTTGACTTCATGCACCTCAATTCTATGAGTTCACACACCTCCATTCTGTGACTTCACACACCTATATTGTTTGACTTCACACACCTCCATTCTTTGACTTCACACACCTCCATTCCATGACTTCACACCCCTCCATTCTATGAGTTCACACACCTCCATTCTATGAGTTCACACACCTCCGTTTTGACTCCACACACCTCCATTCTTTGACTTCATACACCTTCATTCTCACTTCAGAAACATCCACTCTATGACTTCACGCACCTCCATTCTATGACTTCACAAACCTCCGTTCTGTGACCACACACCTCCATTCTGAGTTCCCACACCTCCATTCTGTGACTTCACCCACCTCCATCCTGACTTCACACACCTCCATTCTGACTTCACAAACAATACTTTGACTTCACACACCTCCATTCTATGATATAACACACTTCCATTCTATGAATTCACACACCTCAATTCTATAACTTCACACACCTCATTTCTGAGTTGACACACCTCCATTCTGTGATTTCACACACCTCCAATTTGACTTCACAAACCCCCATTCTATGACTTCACACAGCCCCATTGTGACTTCACACACTCCATTCTATGAGTTCACACACCTCCATTCTGACTTCACACACCTCCATTCTATGACTTCACACAGCTGCATTCCGACTTCTGACACCTCCATTTGTGACTTCACACACCACAATTTTGACTTCAAACACCTTCATTTTGTGACTTCACACACCTCCATTCTGTTACTTCACACACCTCCATTTTGACTTCACACACTTCCATTCTTTGACTTAACACACCTCCATTCTGTGACTTCACACACCACCATTGTTTGACTTCACACACCTATATTCTTGGACTTCACACACCTCCATTCCATGACTTCACACATCTCCATTTTATGAGTTCACACACTTCCATTTTGACTTCACACACCTCCATTCAATGACTTCACACACCTTCATTCTACTTCATAAACATCCATTCTATGACTTCACACACCTCCAATCTATGACTTCACAAAACTCCATTCTGTGACTTCACACACCTCCATTCTGAGTTCACACACCTGAATTCTGTGACTTCACACACCTCAATTCTCACTTCACACACCTCCATTCTATGACTTCACACAATTCCATTCTATGACTTCACACACCTCCATTCTTTGACTTCACACACCTCCATTGTGAGTTCACACACCTCTATTCTGTGACTTCACACACCTCCATTCTGTGACTTCACACACCTCCATTCTGTGACTTCACACAACTCCATTCTATGATTTCTCACACCTCCATTCCATTAATTCACACACCTCCATTCTATGACTTCACACAACTCCATTCTATGACTTCCCTCACCTCCATTCTGTGACTTCACACACCTACATTCTGAGTTCACAAACCTCCATTCTGTGACTTAACGCACCTTCATTCTGTGACTTCACACACCTCCATTCTGTGCCTTCAAACACCTCCATTCTATGACTTAACACACCTTCATTCTTACTTCACAAACATCAATTCTATGACTTCACACACCTCCATTCTATGACTTCACACACCTCCATTCTCTGACTTCCCACACCTCCATCTGTGACTTCACACACCTCAATTCTGTGACTTCACACACCTCCATTATGACTTCATACACCTCCATTCTATGACTTCACACACCTCCATTCTGAGTTCACACACCTCCATTCTGTGACTTCACACTCCTCAAATCTGACTTCACACAGCTCCATTCTATGATTTCACACACCTCCATACTGTGACTTCACACACCTCCATTCTATGACTTCACACACCTCCATTGTATCTTCACACCTCCATTCTATGAGTTCACACACCTCCATTCTGACTTCACACACCTCCATTCTATGACTTCACACACCTACATTATGACTTCACACACCTACATTCTCTGACTTCACACAACTCCATTCTGACTTCACACACCGCCATTCTGTGACTTCACACACCTCCATTCCATGACTTCACACACCTCCTTTCGATGACTTCACACAGCTCCATTCTGTGACTTCACACAGCTCCATTCTGTGACTTCACACACCTCCATTTTGACTTCACACACTTCCATTCTTTGACTTCACACACCTCCATTCTGTGACTTCACACACCACCATTGTTTGACTTCGCACACCTCCATTTTTGGACTTCACACAACTCCTTTCCGTGACTTCACACATCTCCATTTTATGAGTTAGCACACCTCTATTTTGACTTCACACACCTCCATTCTATGACTTCACACACCTCCATTCTTTGACTTCACACACCTCCATTGTGAGTTCACACACCTCCATTTTGTGACTTCACACACCTCCATTCTATGACTTCACACACCTCGATTCTATGAATTCACATATCTACATTCTGTGACTTCACACAACTCCATTCTATGACTTCCCACACCTCCATTCTGGGACTTCACACACCTCCATTCTGAGTTCACACACCTCCGTTCTGTGACTTAACACACCTTCATTCTGTGACTTCACACACCTTCATTCTATGACTTCACACACCTCCATTCTATGACTTCACACACCTCCATTCTATGACTTCACACACCTCCATTCTTTGACTTCGCACACATCCATTCTTTCACTTCACACACCTCCATTTTGAGTTCACACACCTACATTCTGTGACTTCACACACCTCCATTTGTGACTTTACACACCACCATTTTGACTTCACAAACCTCCATTCTGTGACTTCAAAAACCTCCATTCTGTGACTTCACACACCTCCATTTTGACTTCACACATTTCCATTCTGTGACTTCACACACCTCCATTCTGTGACTTCGCATACCTCCATTGTTTGATTTCACACACCTCCATTCCATGACTTCACACATCTCCACTCTATCAGTTCACACACATCCATTCTATGCGTTCACATACCACCATTTTGATTGCACACACCTCCATTCTATGACTTCACACCCCTACATTCTTACTTCAAAAATATCCATTCTATGACTTTACAGACCTCCATTCTATGAGTTCACAAACGTCCATTCTATGACTTCACACACCTCCATTCTATGACTTCACACACCTCCATTCTATGACTTCACACACCTCCATTCTATGACTTCACACACCTCCATTCTGTGACTTCACACATCTCCATTCTATGAGTTCACACACCTGCATTGTGACTTCACACAGCTCCATTCTATGACTTCACACACCTCCATTCTGACTTCACACACCTCCATTCTGACTTTACAAACATCAATTCTGTGACTTCCCACACCTCCATTCTTTGACTTCACACACCTCCATTGTGAGTTCACACACATCCATTCTGACTTCACAAACATCAATTCTGTGACTTCACACACCTCCATTCTATGACTTCACACGCCTCCATTGTATGACTTCACACACCTCCATTCTCTGACTTCACAAACCTCCATTCTGACTTCACACACCTCCATTCTGACCTCACAAACATCAATTCTTTGACTTCACACACCTCCATTCTATGTCTTCACACACCTCCATTCTATGACTTCACACACCTCCATACTATGACTTCACACACTTCCATTCTTTGACTTCACACACCTCCATTCTTTGACTTCACACACCTCCATTCTTTGACTTCACACACCTCCATTCTGACTTCACAAACATCAATTCTGTGACTTCACACACCTCCATTCTATGAGTTCACACACCTCCATTTGTGACTCTACACACCACCTTTTTGACTTCACACACCTCCATTCTGTGATTTCACACACCGCCATTCTGTGACTTCACACACCTTTATTGTTTGACTTCACACCTCCATTCTTTGACTTCACACACCTCAATTCCATGACTTCACACACTGCCATTCTGTGACTTCACACACCTCCATTCTGTGACTTCACACACCTCCATTCTATGACTCCACACACCTCCATTCTGTGACTTCACACACCTCCATTCTGTGACTTCACACACCTCCATTTTGACTTCACACACTTCCATTCTTTGACTATACACCACCATTGTTTGACTTCACACACCTCCATTTTTGGACTTCACACACCTCCTTTCCATGACTTCACACATCTCCATGTTATGAGTTCGCACACCTCCATTTTGACTTCACACACCTCCATTCTATGACTTTACACACCTCCATTCTACTTCAGAAACATCCATTCTATGACTTCACACACCTCCATTCTATGACTTCACAAACCTCCATTCTGTGACTTCACACACCTTCATTCTGAGTTCACACACCTGAATTCTGTGACTTCACACACCTCAATTCTGGCTTCACACACCTTCATTCTAGGACTTCACACACTTCCATTCTATGACTTCACACACCTCCATTCTTTGACTTCACACACCTCCATTGTGAGTTGACACACCTCCATTCTATGACTTCACACACCTCCATTCTATGACTTTACACACCTCCATCTGTGACTTCACACACCTCAATTCTGTGACTTCACACACCTCCATTATGACTACACACACCTCCATAATATGACTTCAAACACCTCTATTCTATGACTTCACACCTCCATTCTGTGACTTCACACACCTCCATTCTGAGTTCACACACCTCCATTCTGTGAATTCACACTCCTCAAATCTGACTTCACACAGCTCCATTCTATGATTTCACACACCTCCATACTGTGACTTCACACACCTCCATTCTATGACTTCACACACCTCCATTGTTACTTCACATCTCCATTCTATGGGTTCACACACCTCCATTCTGACTTCACACACCTCCGTTCTATGACTTCACACACCTCCACTTTGACTTCACACACCTACATTCTATGACTTCACACAACTCCATTCTGACTTCACACACCGCCATTCTGTGACTTCACACACCTCCATTCCATGACTTCACACACCTCCTTTCGATGACTTCACACACCTCCATTCTGTGACTTCACACACCTCCATTCTGTGACTTCACACACCTCCATTTTGACCTCACACACTTCCATTCTTTGACTTCACACACCTCCGTTCTGTGACTTCACACACCACCATTATTTGACTTCACACACCTCCATTTTTGGACTTCACACACCTCCTTTCCCTGACTTCACTCATCTCCATTTTATGAGTTCGCACACCTCAATTCTGGCTTCACACACCTCCATTCTATGACTTCACACACCTCTATTCTACTTCAAAAACATCCATTCTATGACTTCATACACCTCCATTCTATGACTTCACAAACCTCCATTCTTTGACTTCACACACCTTCATTCTGAGTTCACACACCTCAATTCTGTGTCTTCACACACCTCAATTCTGGCTTCACACACCTTCATTCTATGACTTCACACACTTCCATTGTGAGTTCACACACCTCCATTCTGTGACTTCACACACCTCCATTCTGTGACTTCACACACCTCCATTCTATGACTTCACACACCTCGATTCTATGAATTCACACATCTCCATTCTGTGACTTCACAAAACTCCATTCTATGACTTCCCACACCTCCATTCTGGGACTTCACACACCTCCAATCTGAGTTCACACACCTCCGTTCAGTGACTAACACACCTTCATTCTGTGACGTCACACACCTTCATTCTATGACTTCACACACCCCCATTCCTTACACTTCACACACCTCCATTTTGAGTTCACACACCTACATTCTGTGACTTCACACACCTCCATTTGTGACTTTACACACCACCATTTTGACTTCACAAACCTCCATTCTGTGACTTCACAAACCTCCATTCTGTGACTTCACACACCTCCATTTTGACTTCACACACTTCCATTCTTTGACTTCACACACCTCCATTCTCTGACTTCTCACACCTCCATTGTTTGACTTCACACACCTCCATTCTTTGACTTCACACACCTCCATTCCATGACTTTACACACCTCCACTCTATCAGTTCACACACATCCATTCTGTGAGTTCACATACCACCATTTTGATTGCACACACCTCCATTCTATGACTTCACACCCCTACATTCTTACTTCAAAAACATCCATTCTATGACTTTAGAGACCTCCATTCTATGAGTTCACAAACGTCCATTCTATGACTTCACAAACCTCCATTCTATGACTTCACACACCTCCATTCTATGACTTCACACACCTCCATTCTATGACTTCACACACCTCCATTCTGTGACTTCACACATCTCCATTCTATGAGTTCACACACCTGCATTGTGAGTTCACACACCTCCATTCTATGACTTCACACACCTCCATTCTGACTTCACACACCTCCATTCTGACTTCACAAACATCATTTCTGTGACTTCACACACCTCCATTCTTTGACTTCACACTCCTCCATTGTGAGTTCACACACCTCCATTCTGACTTCACAAACATCAATTCTGTGACTTCACACACCTCCATTCTATGATTTCACTCATCTCCATTTTATGAGTTTGCACACCTCCATTTTGACTTCACACACCTCCATTCTATGACTTCACACACCTCCATTCTACTGCAGAAACATCCATTCGATGACTTCATACACCTCCATTCTATGACTTCACAAACCTCCATTCTTTGACTTCACACACCTTCATTCTGAATTCACACACCTCAATTCTGTGTCTTCACACACCTCAATTCTGGCTTCACACACCTTCATTCTATGACTTCACACACTTCCATTGTGAGTTCACACACCTCCATTCTGTGACTTCACACACCTCCATTCTGTGACTTCACACACCTCCATTCTATGACTTCACACACCTCGATTCTATGAATTCACACATCTCCATTCTGTGACTTCACACAACTCCATTCTATGACTTCCCACACCTCCATTCTGGGACTTCACACATCTCCTGCCACACCCACTCCAGTGGAGTCTGTGCAGCATGGAGCAGAAAGAGCTTGAATGGCTGCCAGTCCTGAGGTTCGCACCAACGGTGATCAGGCCTCCTGGAGGTCCCTGGCAGAGACCACGACATATGCGTGAAATGCTCATAATGCTGGGTGCTGGGATTCTTTTATCACTCTTTTCATTTCTGATAGTTGATGGTATGGCAGTAATATTCTGTGCCAGCTACTGGCCTAAACAATTGATTGAGCGACTAGATGTTCCAGGAACTAAAAGTGCATGCCCGGCTACTCTGGCGCAAACACATCCACAGCAGCCTTGATGACCTCAATGCACTCTACTAATAATAAGACAGAATTAGAAACTATACGGAAAACATGATCTTTGAATTAGTAATAAATGTTAGTTTACCTGAATATGCCTTTAATGCGTCTGCATTACTTGTGTAAATGTTACAAGTACCTAATGAATCACATGGGAAAGGATTAGAAGGGCTAGAGCACCGTGGTGTGCTCTAACTGTACAGCAACAATGGACTCTTAGGTTTAAGTTTTTACAATTCCTGGCACAGGTTAATAATTACTAACTTAGAAACAGAATCATAGGAAGAACTAGAAAACAGATGGTAAACAAAGCTAATAGTGATTAATGCCAAGGCGGATGACGCCTAACCATAATGTCTGACTTATTAACCTTGGCTTTTTAGAATGAAGGGAGAAGTTTCTTTTCTACTCAGAAAAATGTACCCTGTAACCATTCTTAAACGTGATTGTAATCTTTTGACCTTATGCCAACTGAAAGAAACTACTCCTACTTTGACTGTATATAATCTCACACTCAACAAGTAAAACTTCGCAGCAGATTTCGAACCTCCCTTGCGTTTGTGTCTGTCTGTCATCGCCGAATCCATTCCTGACCTGTGAATCCAGACTTGGTCTCCCACCACTCCCGCTGAGTCGGTCTGCGGCAACCTCCGTTCAGTGACTTAACACACCTTCATTCTGTGACGTCACACACCTTCATTCTATGACTTCACACACCTCCATTCTTTCACTTCACACACCTCCATTTTGAGTTCACACACCTACATTCTGTGACTTCACACACCTCCATTTGTGACTTTACACACCACCATTTTGACTTCACAAACCTCCATTCTGTGACTTCACAAACCTCCATTCTGTGACTTCACACACCTCCATTTTGACTTCACACACTTCCATTCTTTGACTTCACACACCTCCATTCTGTGACTTCGCACACCTCCATTGTTTGACTTCACACACCTCCATTCTTTGACTTCACACACCTCCATTCCATGACTTCACACACCTCCACTCTATCAGTTCACACACATCCATTCTATGAGTTCACATACCACCATTTTGATTGCACACACCTCCATTCTATGACTTCACACCCCTACATTCTTACTTCAAAAACATCCATTCTATGACTTTACAGACCTCCATTCTATGAGTTCACAAACGTCCATTCTATGACTTCACACACCTCCATTCTATGACTTCACACACCTCCATTCTGTGACTTCACACATCTACATTCTATGAGTTCACACACCTGCATTGTGAGTTCACACACCTCCATTCTATGACTTCACACACCACCATTCTGACTTCACACACCTCCACTCTGACTTAACAAACATCAATTCTGTGACTTCACACACCTCCATTCTTTGACTTCACACACCTCCATTGTGAGTTCACACACCTCCATTCTGACTTCACACACCTCCATTCTGACCTCACAAACATCAATTCTCTGACTTCACACCTCCATTCTATGACTTCACACACCTCCATTCTATGACTTCACACGCTTCCAATCTATGACTTCACACACCTCCATTCTATGACTTCACACACCTCCATTCTATGACTTCACACACCTGCATTCTGACTTCACAGACCTCCATTCTATGACTTCTCACACCTCCGTTCTATGACCTCCCCACACCTTCAATCTATGACTTCACACACCTCCATTCTATGACTTCACACACTTCCAATCTATGACTTCACACACCTCCATTCTATGACTTCACACACCTCCATTCTATGACTTCACACACCTGCACTCTGACTTCACACACCTCCATTCTCTTATTTCACACACCTCCATTCTATGACTTCACACACCTCCATTCTATGACTTCACACACCTGCATTCTGACTTCACAGACCTCCATTCTATGACTTCTCACACCTCCGTTCTATGACCTCCCCACACCTTCAATCTATGACTTCACAAACCTCCATTCCATGACTTCATACACCTCCATTCTATGACTTCACACACATCCATTCTTTGACTTCACACACCTCCATTGTGACTTCACACACCTCCATTCTGTGACTTCACACACCTGCATTTGTGATTTCACACACAACAATTTTGACTTCACACACGTCCATTCTTTAACTTCACACACCTCCATTCTCTGACTTCACACACCTCCATTTTGACTTCACACACTTCCATTCTGTGACTTCACACACCTCCATTCTGTGACTTCACACACCTCCATTGTTTGACTTCACACACCTCCATTTTGACTTCACACACCTCCATTCTGTGACTTCACACACCTTCATTCTTACTTCAGATATATCCATTCTATGACTTCACAAACCTCCCTTCTCTGAATGCACACACCTCCATTCTGGGTTCACACACCGCCATTCTGTGACTTCACACACCTCCATTCTGTGACTTCACACACCTCCATCTGTGACTTCACACACCTCCATTCTATGACTTCACACTCCTCCATTCTATGAGTTCACACACCTCCATTCTATGACTTCACACACCTCCATTCTGTGACTTCAAAAACCAACATTCTATGACTTCAAACACCTCCATTCTATGACTTCACACTCCTCCATTCTGAGACTTCACACACCTCCACTCTGTGACTTTACACCTCCACTCTGTGACTACACACACCTCCATTTTGTGATTTCACACATCTCCATTCTATGACTTCACACAGTTCCATTGTTTGACTTCATACACGTCCATTCTATGAATTCACACACCTCCATTGTGACTTCACCCAACTCTATTCTGTGACTTCACACACCTGCCTTCTGTGACTTCACACACCTCCATTCTATGACTTCACATCTCCACTCTATGACTTCACACCTCCATTCTATGACTTCACACACCAACATTTATGACGTCACACACCTCCATTCTGTGACTTCACACACCTCAATTCTGAAATCACACACCTATATTCTATGAATTCCGACACTTCCATTCTATGACTTCACACACCTCCATTCTGTGACTTCACTCACCTCCATTGTGAGTTCACAAACCTCCATTCTTTGACTTCACACACCTCAATTA
The DNA here is from genome assembly GCA_024803745.1 of Megascapheus bottae. Lineage (NCBI taxonomy): Eukaryota > Metazoa > Chordata > Mammalia > Rodentia > Geomyidae > Megascapheus > Megascapheus bottae. Next base: position 65,882 of record JANJXV010001372.1, on the reverse strand, counting down.
TATGACTTCACACACCTCCATTTTGTGACTTCACACACCTCCATTCTATGACTTCACACACCTCCATTCTATGACTTCACACATCTACATTCTGTATTCACACACCTCCATTCTGACTTCACACACCTCAATTCTGTGACTTCACACACCTCCATTCTATGACTTCACATACCTCATTTCTGAGTTGACACACCTCCATTCTGTGACTTCACATACCTCCAATCTGATTTCACACACCTCCATTCTATGACTTCACACACCTCCATTCTGTGACTTCAAAAACCACCATTCTATGACTTCACACATCTCCATTGTGACTTCACACACCTACATTCTATGAGTTCACACAGCTCCATTCTGACTTCGCACACCTCCATTCTATGACTTCGCACACCTCTATTCTGACTTCACACATCTCCATTCTGTGACTTCACATTCCTCCATTCTTTGACTTCACACCCCTCCATTCTGTGCCTTCACACACCTCCACTCTCTGACTTTACACACCTCCATTCTGTGACTTCACACACGTCCCTTCTGTGACTTCACACACCTCCATTACATGACTTCACACACCTCCATTCTATTACTTCACACACTTCCATTGTTTGATATCATACACCTCCATTCTTTGACTTCACACACCTCCGTTCCATGAATTCAAACACCTCCATTCTATGAGTTCACACACCTCCATTCTATGAGTTCACACAACATCATTCTTACTTCAGCAACATCCATTCTATGACTTCAGACACCTCCATTCTATGACTTCACACACCTTCATTCTTACTTCAGCAACATCCATTCTGTGACTTCATACACTTCCATTCTATGACTTCACAAACCTCCATTCTGTGACTTCACACACCTCCATTCTGGGTTCACACACCTCCATTCTGCGACTTCACACACCTCCATTCTGACTTCACACACCTCCATACTATGACTTCACAAACTTACATTCTATGACTTCACACACCTCCATTCTGTGACTTCACACACCTCCTCTCTGAGATCACACACCTCCATTCTGTGTCTTCACACACCTCCATTCTGTGACTTCAGACACCTCCTTCTATGACTTCACACACCTTCATTCTGTGACTTCACACACCTCCATTCTATGACTTCACACACCACCATTTTGACTTCACACACCTCTATTCTACGAGTTCACACACTTCCATTCTGCCTTCACCCACCTCCATTCTATGACTTCACTCAGCTCCATTCTGACTTCACAAACCTCCATTGGTGAATTCACACACCACAATTTTGACTTCACACACCTCCATTCTATGACTTCACACACCTCAATTCTTACTTCACACACCTCCATTCTATGACTTCACACACTTCCATTCTAGGACTTCACACACCTCCATTCTGTGACTTCACACACCTCCATTCTGAGTTTACACACCTCCATTCTGTGACTTCACACACCTCAATTCCGTGACTTCACACACCTCCATTCTGTGACTTCACACACCTCCATTCTATGACTTCACACACCTCCATTCTATGACTTCACACACCTCCATTATATCTTCACACACCTCCATTCTATGAGTTCACACACCTCCATTCTTACTCCAGAAACTTGCATTCTATGACTTCACAGACTTCGAATCTCTGACTTCACTCACCTCCACACTATGACTTCACACTTCTCCATTCTCTGACTTCCCACACCTCCTTTCTATGACTTCACTCACACCGATTCTATGATTTCACACCTCCATTCTGACTTCACACACCTCCATTCTGTGACTTCACACACCTCCATTCTATGAGTTCACACACCTCCATTTTGACTTCACACACCTCTATTCTATTACTTCACACACCTTCATTCTTACTTCAGAATCATTCATTCTATGACTTCACACACCTCCATTATATGACTTCACACACCTCCATTCTATGACTTCAAACAGCTCCATTCTGAGTTCACACACCTCCATTCTGTGACTTCACACACCTCCATTCTATGACTTCACACACCTCCATTCTGTGACTTCAAAAACCACCATTCTATGACTTCACACATCTCCATCGTGACTTTACACACCTCCATTCTATGAGTTCACACAGCTCCATTCAGACTTCACACACCTCCATTCTATGACTTCGTACACCTCTATTCTGACTTCACACCCCTCCATTCTGTGACTTCACATACCTCCATTCTTTGATTTCACACCCCTCCATTCTGTGCCTTCACACACCTCCACTCTGTGACTTTACACACCTCCATTCTGTGACTTCACACACCTCCCTCCTGTGACTTCTCACACCTCCATTCTATGACTTCAAACACCTCCATTCTAAGACTTGACAAACCTCCATTCTATGACCTCACACACTTCCATTGTTTGACATCATACACCTCCATTCTTTGACTTCACACACCTCCGTTCCATGAATTCACACACCTCCATTCTATGAGTTCATACACCTCCATTCTATGAGTTCACACACCTTCATTCTTACTTCAGCAACATTCATTCTATGACTTCATACACCTCCATTCTATGACTTCACAAACCTCCATTCTGTGACTTCACACACCTCCATTCTGGGTTCACACACCTCCATTCTGTGACTTCACACACCTCCATTCTGACTTCACACACCTCCATTCTATGACGTCACACACCTCCATTCTGTGACTTCAAAAACCACCATTCTATGACTTCACACATCTCCATTGTGACTTCACACACCTGCATTCTATGAGTTCACACAGCTCCATTCTGACTTCGCACACCTCCCTGCTATGACTTCGCACACCTCTATTCTGACTTCACACATCTCCATTCTGTGACTTCACATTCCTCCATTCTTTGACTTCACACCCCTCCATTCTGTGCCTTCACACACCTCCACTCTGTGACTTTACACAGCTCCATTCTGTGACTTCACACACGTCCCTTCTGTGACTTCAAACACCTCCATTACATGACTTCACACACCTCCATTCTATTACTTCACACACTTCCATTGTTTGATATCATACACCTCCATTCTTTGACTTCACAAACCTCCATTCTTTGACTTCACACACCTCCATTCTGACTTCACACACCTCCATTCTATGACTTCACACACTTCCATTCTATGACTTCACACACCTCCATTCTATGACTTCACACACCTCCATTCTGTGACTTCACACACCTCCTCTCTGAGTTCACACACCTCCATTCTGTGTCTTCACACACCTCCATTCTGTGACTTCAGACACCTCCTTCTATGACTTCACACACCTTCATTCTGTGACTTCACACACCTCCATTCTATGACTTCACACACCTCTTTTCTGAGTTGACACACCTCCCTTCTGTGATTTCACACACCTCCAATCTGAGTTCACACACCTCCATTCTATGACTTCACACACTTCCATTCTTTGACATAAAAAACCACCATTCTATGACTTCACACACCTCCATTCTACGAGTTCATACACTTCCATTCTGCCTTCACCCACCTCCATTCTATGACTTCACTCAGCTCCATTCTGACTTCACACAGCTCCATTTGTGAATTCACACACCACAATTTTGACTTCAAACACCTCCATTCTGTGACTTCACTCACCTCCATTCTGTGAATTCACACACCTCCATTTTGACTTCACACACCTCTAGTCTGTGACTTCACACACCTCCATTCTTTGACATCAAAAACCACCATTCTATGACTTCACACACCTCCATTCTACGAGTTCATACACTTCCATTCTGCCTTCACCCACCTCCATTCTATGACTTCACTCAGCTCCATTCTGACTTCACACAGCTCCATTTGTGAATTCACACACCGAAATTTTGACTTCAAACACCTCCATTCTGTGACTTCACACACCTCCATTCTGTGAATTCACACACCTCCATTTTGACTTCACACACCTCTAGTCTGTGACTTCACACACCTCCATTCTGTGACTTCACACACCTCCATTGTTTGACTTCACACACCTCCATTCTTGGACTTCACACACCTCCATTCCATGACTTCACACACCTCCATTCCTTGAGTTCACAAACCTCCATTTTGACTTCACACACCTCCATTCTATGACTTTACACACCTTCATTCCTACTTCAGAAACATCCATTCCATGACTGCACACACCTCCATTCTATGACTTCACACACCTCCATTCTGAATTCACACAGCTCCATTCTATGACGTCACTCACCTCCGTTCTGTGACTTCACACACCTCCATTCTATGACTTCACACACCTCCATTCTGTGACTTCACACACCTCCATTCTATGTCTTCACACACCTCCATTATGACTTCACACACCTCCATTCTATGAGTTCACACGCCTCCATTCTAACTTCACACAGCTCCATTGTATGACTTCACACTCCGCCATTCTGACTTCACACTCCTCCATTCTGTGAATTCACAAAACTCCATTCTATGATTTCACACAACTCCATACTATGACTTCACACACCTCCATCTATGACTTCACACACCTCCAATCTGAGTTCACACACCTCCATTCTGTGACTTCACACACCTCCATTCTGACTTCACACACCAATGTATGACTTCACACACCTCCATTCTGTGACTTCACACACCTCCATTCTATGACTTCAAAAACTTCCATTGTGACATCACACACCTCCAATCTATGAGTTCACATACCTCCATTCTATGACTTCACACACCTCCATTCTGACTTCACACACCTCTATTCTATGACTTCACAGACCTCGAATCTGTGACTTCACTCACCTCCACTCTATGACTTCACACTGCTCCATTCTATGACTTCCCACACCTCCTTTCTATGACTTCACCCACCTCTATTCTATGACTTCACACCTCGATTCTGACTTCAGATACCTCCATTCTGTGACTTCACACACCTCCATTCTATGACTTCACACATCTCGATTCTGACTTCACACACGTCCATTCTATGATTTCACACACTTCGATTCTATGACTTCACACACCTCCATTCTATAACTTCACACACCTCGTTTCTGAGTTGACACACCTGCTTTCTGTGACTTCACACACCTCCATTCTATGACTTCACACACCTCCATTCTATGACTTCACACACCTCCATTCTGTGACTTCAAACACCCTCATTGTATGACTTCACACACCTCCATTGTGACTTCACACACCTTCATTATATGAGTTCATACACCTCCAATCTGACTTCACAAACCTCCATTCTATGACTTCACAAACTTTGAATATGTGACTTCACTCACCTCCACTCTATGACTTCACACTTCTCCATTCTATGACTTCCCACACCTCCTTTCCATGACTTCACCCACCCCCATTCTATGACTTCCCACCTCCATTCCATGACTTCACACACCTCCATTCCTTGAGTTCACAAACCTCCATTTTGACTTCACACCCTTCCATTCTATGACTTCACACACCTCCACTCTGTGACTTCTCACACCTCCATTCTGAGTTCACACACCTCCATTCTGTGACTTCACACACCTCCATTCCGTGACTTCACACACCTCCATTCTGTGACTTCCCACACCTCCATTCTATGACTTCGCACACCTCCATTCTATGACTTCAAACACCTCCATTCTCTGACTTCACACACCTCCATTCGTACTTCACACACCTCCATTCTATGACTTCACACACTTCCATTCTAGGACTTCACAAACCTCCTTTCTGTGACTTCACACACCTTCATTCTGAGTTCACACACCTCGATTCTGTGACTTCACACTCCTCCATTCCCTGACTTCACACACCTCCATTCGATGACTTCACACACCTCCATTCTGTGACTTCACACATCTCCATTCTGACTTCACCCACCTCCATTCTATGACTTCACACACCTCCATTCTGTGACTTCAAACACCCTCATTCTATGACTTCACACACCTCCATTGTGACTTAACACACCTTCATTATATGAGTTCATACACCTCCAATCTGACTTCACAAACCTCCATTCTATGACTTCACATACTCTGAATATGTGACTTCACTCACCTCCACTCTATGACTTCACACTTCTCGATTCTATGATTTCCCACACCTCCTTTCCATGACTTCACCCACCCCCATTCTATGACTTCACACCTCCATTCTGACTTCACACTCCTCCATTCTGTGACTTCACACACCTCCATTCTATGAGTTCACACACCTCCATTTTGACTTCACACACCTCCATTCCATGACTTCACACACCTTCATTCTTACTTCAGAAACATCCATTCTATGACTTCACACACCTCCATTCTATGACTTCTCACATATCCATTCTATGACTTCACACACCTCCATTCTGTGACTTCACACACCTCCATTCTATGTCTTCACACACCTCCATTGTGACTTCACACACGTCCATTCTATGAGTTCACACACCTCCATTCTGACTTCACACACCTCCATTCTATGACTTCACACTCCGCCATTCTGACTTCACAGAGCTCCATTCTGTGAATTCACAAAATTCCATTCTATGATTTCACACACCTCCATACTGTGGCTTCACACACCTCCATCTATGACTTCAAACACCTCCATTCTGAGTTCACACACCTCCATTCTGTGAGTTTACACACCTCCATTCTGACTTCACACACCTCCAATATATGACTTCACACACCTCCATTCTGTGACTTCACTCACTTCCATTGTGACGGCACACACCTCCATTCTATGAGTTCACACACATCCATTCTATGACTTCACACTCCTCAATTCTGACATCACACAGCTCCATTCTATGACTTCACAGACCTCGGATCTGTGACTTCACTCACCTCCATTCTATGACTTCACACTCCTCTATTCTATGACTTCCCACAACTCCTTCCTATGACTTCACCCACCTCTATTCTATGACTTCACACCTCCATTCTGACTTCACACACCTCTATTCTGTGACTTCACACACCTCCATTCTATGACTTCACACACCTCCATTCTATGAGTTCACACACCTTCATTCTTACTTCAGAAACATCCATTCTATGACCTCACACACCTCCATTCTATGACTTCACAAACCTCCATTCTGTGACTTCCCACACCTCCATTCTGAGTTCACACATCTCGATTCTGTGACATCACACACCTCCCTCTGTGACTTCACACACCTCCAATCTATGACTTCACACACTTCCAATCTATGACTTCACACACCTCCATTCTATGACTTCACACACCTGCATTCTGACTTCACACACCTCCATTCTCTGACTTCACACACCTCCATTCTATGACTTCACACACCTCCATTCTGTAACTTCACACACTTCCAATGTTTGACTTCACCCACCTCCATTCCATGACTTCATACACCTCCTTTCTATGACTTCAAACACATCCATTCTTTGACATCACACACCTCCATTTTGACTTCACACACCTCCATTCTGTGACTTCACACACCTCCATTCTGTGACTTTACACACCTCCATTTTGACTTCACTCACTTCCATTCTGTGACTTCACACGCCTCCATTCTATGACTTCAGACACCTCCCTTCTATGAATTCACACACCTCCATTCTATGACTTCACACACCTCCATTGTGAGTTCACCCACTTCCATTCTGTGTCTTCACCCACCTCCATTCTGTGACTTCACATACCTCCATTATGTGACTTCACACACCTCCATTCTATGACTTCACACAAATCCCTTCTATGAATTCACACCCCTCCATTCTGTGAATTCACAGACCTCCATTGTATGACTTCACACACCTCCATTCTGTGACTTCCACACCTCCATTCTGTGACTTCCACACCTCCATTCTATGACGTACACACGTCCATTCTATGACTTCACACCCCTCCATTCTATTACTTAACACACCACCATTCTGTGACTTCACACACCTCCTTTCTATGACTTCACACACCTCCATTCTGTCACTTCACCACCTCCATTCTATGACTTCACACACCTCCATTCTATGACTTCACACACCTGCATTGTGACTTCACCCACCTCAATTCTATGAGTTCACACACCTGCATTGTGACTTCACACACCTCCATTCTATGACTTCACACATCTCGATTCTGACTTCACACACGTCCATTCTATGATTTCACACACTTCGATTCTATGACTTCACACACCTCCATTCTATAACTTCACACACCTCGTTTCTGAGTTGACACACCTGCTTTCTGTGATTTCACACACCTCCAATCTGAGTTCACACAACTCCAGTCTATGACTTCACACACCTCCATTCTTTGACATCAAAAACCACAGTTCTATGACTTCACACACCTCCATTTTGTCTTCACACACCTCCATTCTACGAGTTCACACACTTCCATTCTGCCTTCACCCACCTCCATTCTATGACTTCACTCAGCTGCCTTCTGACTTCACACACCTCCATTTGTGAATTCACACACCACCATTTTGACTTCACACACCTCCATTCTGTGACTTCACACACCTCCATTCTGTGACTTCACACACCTCCATTGTTTGACTTCACACACCTCCATTCTTGAACTTCACACACCTCCATTCCATGACTTCACACACCTCCATTCTATGAGTTCACACACCTCGATTCTTTGAGTTCACACACCTCCATTTTGACTTCACACACCTCCATTCTATGACTTCACACACCTTCATTCCTACTTCAGAAACATCCATTCTATGACTGCACACACCTCCATTCGATGACTTCACACACCTCCATTCTGAATTCACACAGCTCCATTCTATGACGTCACACACCTCCATTCTGTGACTTCACACACTTCCATTCTATGACTTCACACACCTTCATTCTTACTTCACAAACATCCATTCTATGACTTCACACACCTCCATTCTATGACTTCACACACCTCCATTCTGTGACTTCACACAACTCCATTCTATGTCTTCACACACCTCCATTGTGACTTTACACACCTCCATTCTATGAGTTCACACACCTCCATTCTAACTTCACACACCTCCATTCTATGACTTCACACTCCGCCATTCTGACTTCACACTCCTCTATTCTGTGAATTCACAAACCTCCATTCTATGATTTCACACACCTCCATACTATGACTTCACACACCTCCATCTATGACTTCACACACCTCCATTCTGAGTTCACACACCTCAATTCTGTGACTTCACACACCTCCATTCTGACTTCACACACCAATGTATGACTTCACATACCTCCATTCTGACTTCACACACCTCCATTCTATGACTTCACAGACCTCGAATCTGTGACTTCACTCACCTCCATTGTATGACTTCACACTGCTCCATTCTATGACTTCCTACACCTCCTTTCTATGACTTCACCCACCTCTATTCTATGTCTTCACACCTCGATTCTGACTTCAGATACCTCCATTCTGTGATTTCACACACCACCATTCTATGACTTCACACACCTCCATTCTGAGCTCACACAACTCCATTCGGTGACTTCACACACCTCTATTCTTACTTCACAAACCTCCATCCTATGACTTCACACACTTCCATTCTATGACTTCACACATCTCCATTCTCTGACTTCACACACCTCCATTCTATGACTTCAGAAACCTACATTGTTACTTCACACACCTCCATTCTATGAGTTCACACACCTGCATTGTGACTTCACACACCTCCATTATCTGACTTCACACACCTCCATTCTGACTTCACACACTTCCATTCTGTCTTCACACACATCAATTCTGTGACTTCACACACCATCATTCTATGATTTCAGAAACCTCCATTCTATGACTTCACAGACCTCCATTCTATGACTTCACACACCTCCATTCTGACTTCACACACATCCATTCTATGACTTCACACAGCTCCACTCTGACTTCACACTCCTCCATTCTGTGAATTCACAAAACTCCATTCTATGATTTCACACACCTCCATACTATGACTTCACACACCTCCATCTATGACTTCACACACCTCCATTCTGAGTTCACACACCTCAATTCTGTGACTTCACACACCTCCATTCTGACTTCACACATCAATGTATGACTTCACACACCTCCATTCTGTGACGTCACACACTTCCATTGTGACGACACACACCTCCATTCTATGAGTTCACACACCTCCATTCTATGACTTCACATACCTCCATTCTGACTTCACACACCTCCATTCTATGACTTCACAGATCTCGAATCTGTGACTTCACTCAACTCCATTCTATGACTTCACACTGCTCCATTCTATGACTTCCCACACCTCCTTTCTATGACTTCACCCACCTCTATTCTATGTCTTCACACCTCGATTCTGACTTCAGATACCTCCATTCTGTGACTTCACACACCACCATTCTATGACTTCACACACCTCCATTCTGAGCTCACACAACTCCATTCGGTGACTTCACACACCTCCATTCTTACTTCACAAACCTCCATTCTATGACTTCACACACCTCCATTCTATGACTTCAGAAACCTACATTGTTACTTCAAACACCTCCATTCTATGAGTTCACACACCTGCATTGTGACTTCACACACCTCCATTATCTGACGTCACACACCTCCATTCTGACTTCACACACCTCCATTCTGTCTTCCCACACATCAATTCTGTGACTTCACACACCTCCATTCTATGATTTCACAAACCTCCATTCTATGACTTCACAGACCTCCATTCTATGACTTCACACATCTCCTTTATGAGTTCACACACATCCATTCTGTGACTTCACACACCTCCATTATGACTTCATACACCCCCATTCTATGAGTTCACACACCTCCATTCTGACTTCACACACATCCATTCTATGACTTCACACAGCTCCATTCTGACTTCACACACCTCCATTCTATGACTTCGCACACCTCTATTCTGACTTCACACACCTGCATTCTGTGACCTCACACACCTCCATTCTATGACTTCACAAACCTCCATTCTGTGACTTCACAAACCTCCACTCTATGACTTTACACACCTCCATTCTGTGACTTCACATACCTCCATTCTGTGATTTCACACACAATCCATTGTATGACTTCACAAACCTCCATTCTTTGATTTCACACACCTCCATCCTATGACTTCACACACCTGCATTCTGACTTCACACACCTCCATTCTCTGATTTCACACACCCCCATTCTGTGACTTCACACACCTCCATTGTGACTTCACACACCTTCATTCTATGAGTTCATACACCTCCATTCTGACTTCACAAACCTCCATTCTATGACTTCACAGACTTTGAATATGTGACTTCACTCACCTCCACTCTATGACTTCACACTTCTCCATTCTATGACTTCCCACACCTCCTTTCCATGACTTCACCCACCCCCATTCTATGACTTCACACCTCCATTCTGACTTCACACAGCTCCATTCTGTGACTTCACACAACTCCATGCTATGAGTTCACACAACACCATTTTGACTTCACACACCTCCATTCTATGACTTCACACACCTTCATTCTTACTTCAGAAATATCCATTCTATGATTTCACACACCTCCATTCTATGACTTCACACACCTCCATTCTATGACTTCACACCTCCATTCTGTGACTTCACACACCTCCATTCTCTGTGTTCACACACCTCCATTGTGACTTCACACACGTCCATTCTATAAGTTCACACACCTCCATTCTGACTTCACACACCTCCATTCTATGACTTCACACTCCTCCATTCTGACTTCACACAGCTCCATTCTGTGAATTCACAAAATTCCATTCTATGATATCACACACCTCCATACTGTGACTTCACAAACCTCCATCTATGACTTCAAACACCTCCATTCTGAGTTCACACACCTCCATTCTGTGACTTCACACACCTCCATTCTGACTTCACACACCTCCAATATATGACTTCACACACCTCCATTCTGTGACTTCACACACTTCCATTGTGACGTCACACACCTCCATTCTATGAGTTCACACACATCCTCACACACATCCATTCTAGGACTTCACACTCCTCAATTCTGACATCACACAGCTCAATTCTATGACTTCACAGACCTCGGATCTGTGACTTCACTCACCTCCATTCTATGACTTCACACTCCTTTATTCTATGACTTCCCACAACGTCTTTCTATGACTTCACCCACCTCTATTCTATGACTTCACACCTCCATTCTGACTTCACACACCTCCATTCTGTGACTTCACACACCTCCATTCTATGACTTCACACACCTCCAATCTATGACTTCACACACCTTCATTCTTACTTCAGAAACATCCATTCTATGACCTCACACACCTCCATTCTATGACTTCACAAATCTCCATTCTGTGACTTCCCACACCTCCATTCTGAGTTCACACATCTCCATTCTGTGACTTCACACACCTCACTTCTGACTTCACACACCTCCCATCTGTGACTTCACACACCTCCATTGTGAGTTCACCCACTTCCATTCTGTGACTTCACACACCTCCATTCTGTTACTTCACACACCTCCATTCTGTGACTTCACACACTTCCATTCTATGACTTCACACACCTCCATTCTATGAAATAACACACCTCCATTCTGTGACTTCACACACCTCCATTGTATGACTTCACACACCTCTATTCTGTGACTTCACTCACCTCCTTTCTGAGTTCACACAACTCCATTCTATGTCTTCACACACCTGCATTGTGACTTCACCCACCTCCATTCTATGAGTTCACACACCTGCATTGTGACTTCACACAACTCCATTCTATGACTTCACACATCTCCATTCTGACTTCACACACCTCCATGCTGTGACTTCACACACCTCCATTCTATGACTTCACACACCTCCATTCTTTGACTTCACACACCTCCATTCTATGACTTCACACCTCCACTGTGACTTCACAGAACTCCATTCTGTGAATTCACACACCTCCCTCTGTGATTTCACACACCTCCAATCTATGACTTCACACTTCCAATCTATGACTTCACACACCTCCATTCTATGACTTCACACACCTGCATTCTGACTTCACACACCTCCATTCTCTGACTTCACACACCTCCATTCTATGACTTCACACACCTCCATTCTGTAACTTCACACACTTCCAATGTTTGACTTCACACACCTCCAATCCATGAGTTCATACACCTCCACTCTATGACTTCAAACACATCCATTCTTTGACTTCACACACCTCCATTTTGAGTTCACACACCTCCATTCTGTGACTTCACACACATCCATTCTTTGACTTCAGACACCACAATTTTGACTTCACAAAGTCCATTCATTGACTTCACACACCTCCATTCTCTGACTTCACACACCTCCATTTTGACTTCACACACTTCCATTCTGTGACTTCACACACCTCCATTCTATGACTTCACACACCTCCCTTCTATGAATTCACACACCTCCATTCTGTGACTTCACACACCTCCATTGTGAGTTCACCCACTTCCATTCTGTGTCTTAACACACCTCCATTCTGTGACTTCACACACCTCCATTATGTGACTTCACAAACCTCCATTTTATGACTTCAAACACCTCCCTTCTATGAATTCACACCCCTCCATTCTGTGACCTCACACACCTCCATTGTATGACTTCACACACCTCCATTCTGTGACTTCACACACCTCCATTCTCAGTTCACACACCTCCATTCTGTGACTTCACACACCTCCATTCTGTGACTTCCACACCTCCATTCTATGACTCAACACACCTCCATTCTATGACTTCACATCCCTCCATTCTATGACTTCACACACCACCATTCTGTGACTTCACACACCTCCATTCTATGACTTCACACACCTCCATTCTGTCACTTCACCACCTCCATTCTATGACTTCACACACCTCCATTCTATGACTTCACACACCTGCATTGTGACTTCATCCACCTCATTTCTATGAGTTCACACACCTGCATTGTGACTTCACACACCTCCATTCTATGACTTCACACATCTCCATTCTGAATTCACACACCTCCATTCTATGATTTCACACGCTTCGATTCTATGACTTCACACACCTCCATTCTATGACTTCACACACCTCGTTTCTGAGTTGACACACCTGCTTTCTGTGATTTCACACACCTCCAATCTGAGTTCACACACCTCAGTCTATGACTTCACACACCTCCCTTCTTTGACATCAAAAACCAACATTCTATGACTTCACACACCTCCAATTTGAGTTCACACACCTCCATTCTACGAGTTCACACACTTCCATTCTGCTTTCACCCACCTCCATTCTATGACTTCACTCAGCTGTCTTCTGACTTCACACACTTCCATTTGTGAATTCACACACCACCATTTTGATTTCACACACCTCCATTCTGTGACTTCACACACCTCCATTCTGTGACTTCACACACCTCCATTCTGTGACTTCACACACCTCCATTGTTTGACTTCACACACCTCCATTCTTGGACTTCACACACCTCCATTCCATGACTTCACACACCTCCATTCTATGAGTTCACACACCTCCATTCTTTGAGTTCACACACCTCCATTTTGACTTCACACACCTCCATTCTATGACTTCACTCACCTTCATTCCTTCTTCAGAAACATCCATTCTATGACTGCACACACCTCCATTCGATGACTTCACACACCTCCATTCTGAATTCACACAGCTCCTTTCTAGGACGTCACACACCTCCATTCTGTGACTTCACACACTTCCATTCTATGACTTCACACACCTTCATTCTTACTTCACAAACATCCATTCTATGACTTCACACACCTCCATTCTGTGACTTCACACACCTCCACTCTGTGACTTCACACACCTCCATTCTATGTTTTCACACACCTCCATTGTGACTTCACACACCTCCATTCTGTGAGTTCACACACCTCCATTCTAACTTCACACACCTCCATTCTATGACTTCACACTCCGCCATTCTGACTTCACACTCCTCCATTCTGTGAATTCACAAAACTCCATTCTATGATTTCACACACCTCCATACTATGACGTCACACACCTCCATCTATGACTTCACACACCTCCATTCTGAGTTCACACACCTCAATTCTGTGACTTCACACACCTCCATTCTGACTTCACACACCAATGTATGACTTCACACACCTCCATTCTGTGACTTCACACACTTCCATTGTGACGACACACACCTCCATTCTATGAGTTCACACACCTCCATTCTATGACTTCACATACCTGCATTCTGACTTCACACACCTCCATTCTATGACTTCACAGACCTCGAATCTGTGACTTCACTCACCTCCATTCTATGACTTCACACTGCTCCATTCTATGACTTCCCACACCTCCTTTCTATGACTTCACCCACCTCTATTCTATGACTTCACACCTCGATTCTGACTTCAGATACCTCCATTCTGTGACTTCACACACCTCCATTCTATGACTTCAAACACCTCCATTCTCTGACTTCACACACCTCCATTCTGAGCTCACACAACTCCATTCGGTGACTTCATACACCTCCATTCTTACTTCACAAACCTCCATTCTATGACTTCACACACTTCAATTCTATGACTTCACACACCTCCATTCTTTGACTTCACACACCTCCACTCTATGACTTCAGAAACATACATTGTTACTTCACACACCTCCATTCTATGAGTTCACACACCTGCATTGTGACTTCACACACCTCCATTATCTGACTTCACACAACTCCATTCTGACTTCACACACCTCCATTCTGTCTTCACACACCTCAATTCTGTGACTTCACACACCTCCATTCTATGATTTCACACACCTCCATTCTATGACTTCACAGACCTCCATTCTATGACTTCACACACCTCCTTTCTGAGTTCACACACATCCATTCTGTGACTTCACACACCTCCATTGTGACTTCATACACCTCCATTCTATGAGTTCCCACACCTCCATTCTGACTTCACACACATCCATTCTATGACTTCACACAGCTCCATTCTGACTTCACACACCTCCATTCTATGTCTTCGCACACCTCTATTCTGACTTCACACACCTGCATTCTGTGACTTCACACACCTCCACTCTGTGACTTTACACACCTCCATTCTGTGATTTCACACACAATCCATTCTATGACTTCACAAACCTCCATTCTTTGATTTCACACACCTCCATCCTATGACTTCACACACCTCCATTGTGACTTCACACAACTCCATTCTGTGACTTCACACACCTCCGTTTCTGTGACTTCACACAACTCCATACTATGACTTCCCCACTCCTTCAATCTATGACTTCACACACCTCCACTCTATGACTCCACACTTCTCCATTCTATGACTTCCCACACCTCCTTTCCATGACTTCACCCACCCCCATTCTATGACTTCACACCTCCATTCTGACTTCACACACCTCCATTCTGTGACTTCACACACCTCCATTCTATGAGTTCACACACCTCCATTCTGTGACTTCACACACCTCCATTCTGACCTCACACACCAATGTATGACTTCACACACCTCCATTCTGTGACTTCACACCCTTCCATTGTGACATCAAAAACCTCCATTCTATGAGTTCACATACCTCCATTCTATGACTTCACACACCTCCATTCTGACTTCACTCACCTCTATTCTATGGCTTCACAGACCTCGAATCTGTGACTTCACTCACCTCCGCTCTATGACTTCACACTGCTCCATTCTATAACTTCCCACACCTCCTTTCTATGACTTCACCCACCTCTATTATATGACTTCACACCTCCATTCTGACTTCAGATACCTCCATTCTGTCACTTCACACACCTCCATTCTGAGTTCACACAAATCCCTTCGGTGACTTCACACACCTCCATTCTTACTTCACAAACCTCCATTCTATGACTTCACACACTTCCATTCTATGACTTCACACACCTCCATTCTGTGACTTCTCACACCTCCATTCTGAGTTCACACACCTCCATTCTGTGACTTCACACACCTCCATTCCGTGACTTCACACACCTCCATTCTGTGACTTCACACACCTCCATTCCCTGACTTCACAGACCTCCATTCTGTGAATTCACACACCTCCATTCTGTGACTTCACACACCTCCATTGTGACTTCACACACCTGCATTCTATGAGTTCACACACCTCCATTCTGAGTTCAAATTCCTCCATTCTATGACTTCACACACCTCCATTGTGACTTCACACACCTCCATTCTATGAGTTCACACACCTCCATTCTGACTTCACAAACCTCCATTCTATGACGTCACAGACTTTGAATAAGTGACTTCACTCACCTCCACTCTATGACTTCACACTTCTCCATTCTATGACTTCCCACACCTCCTTTCCATGACTTCACCCACCCCCATTCTATGACTTCACACCTCCATTCTGACTTCACACACCTCCATTCTGTGACTTCACACACCTCCATTCTATGTCTTCACACACCTCCATTGTAACTTCACACACCTCCATTCTATGAGTTCACACACCTCCATTCTAACTTCACACACCTCCATTCTATGACTTCACACTCCGCCATTCTGATTTCACACTCCTCCATTCTGTGAATTCACAAAACTCCATTCTATGATTTCACAAACCTCCATACTATGACGTCACACACCTCCATCTATGACTTCACACACCTCCATTCTGAGTTCATACACCTCAATTCTGTGACTTCACACACCTCCATTCTGACTTCACACACCAATGTATGACTTCACACACCTCCATTCTGTGACTTCACACACTTCCATTGTGACGACACACACCTCCATTCTATGTGTTCACACACCTCCATTCTATGACTTCACATACCTGCATTCTGACTTCACACACCTCCATTCTATGACTTCACAGACCTCGAATCTGTGACTTCACTCACCTCCATTCTATGACTTCACACTGCTCCATTCTATGACTTCCCACACCTCCTTTCTATGACTTCACCCACCTCTATTCTATGACTTCACACCTCGATTCTGACTTCAGATACCTCCATTCTGTGACTTCACACACCTCCATTCTATGACTTCAAACACCTCCATTCTCTGACTTCACACACCTCCATTCTGAGCTCACACAACTCCATTCGGTGACTTCATACACCTCCATTCTTCCTTCACAAACCTCCATTCTATGACTTCACACACTTCAGTTCTATGACTTCACACACCTCCATTCTATGACTTCACACACCTCCATTCTATGACTTCAGAAACATACATTGTTACTTCACACACCTCCATTCTATGAGTTCACACACCTGCATTGTGACTTCACACACCTCCATTATCTGACTTCACACAACTCCATTCTGACTTCACACACCTCCATTCTGTCTTCACACACCTCAATTCTGTGACTTCACACACCTCCATTCTATGATTTCACACACCTCCATTCTATGACTTCACAGACCTCCATTCTATGACTTCACACACCTCCTTTCTGAGTTCACACACATCCATTCTGTGACTTCACACACCTCCATTGTGACTTCATACACCTCCATTCTATGAGTTCCCACACCTCCATTCTGACTTCACACACATCCATTCTATGACTTCACACAGCTCCATTCTGACTTCACACACCTCCATTCTATGTCTTCGCACACCTCTATTCTGACTTCACACACCTGCATTCTGTGACTTCACACACCTCCACTCTGTGACTTTACACACCTCCATTCTGTGATTTCACACACAATCCATTCTATGACTTCACAAACCTCCATTCTTTGATTTCACACACCTCCATCCTATGACTTCACACACCTCCATTGTGACTTCACACAACTCCATTCTGTGACTTCACACACCTCCGTTTCTGTGACTTCACACAACTCCATACTATGACTTCCCCACTCCTTCAATCTATGACTTCACACACCTCCACTCTATGACTCCACACTTCTCCATTCTATGACTTCCCACACCTCCTTTCCATGACTTCACCCACCCCCATTCTATGACTTCACACCTCCATTCTGACTTCACACACCTCCATTCTGTGACTTCACACACCTCCATTCTATGAGTTCACACACCTCCATTCTGTGACTTCACACACCTCCATTCTGACCTCACACACCAATGTATGACTTCACACACCTCCATTCTGTGACTTCACACCCTTCCATTGTGACATCAAAAACCTCCATTCTATGAGTTCACATACCTCCATTCTATGACTTCACACACCTCCATTCTGACTTCACTCACCTCTATTCTATGGCTTCACAGACCTCGAATCTGTGACTTCACTCACCTCCGCTCTATGACTTCACACTGCTCCATTCTATAACTTCCCACACCTCCTTTCTATGACTTCACCCACCTCTATTATATGACTTCACACCTCCATTCTGACTTCAGATACCTCCATTCTGTCACTTCACACACCTCCATTCTGAGTTCACACAAATCCCTTCGGTGACTTCACACACCTCCATTCTTACTTCACAAACCTCCATTCTATGACTTCACACACTTCCATTCTATGACTTCACACACCTCCATTCTGTGACTTCTCACACCTCCATTCTGAGTTCACACACCTCCATTCTGTGACTTCACACACCTCCATTCCGTGACTTCACACACCTCCATTCTGTGACTTCACACACCTCCATTCCCTGACTTCACAGACCTCCATTCTGTGAATTCACACACCTCCATTCTGTGACTTCACACACCTCCATTGTGACTTCACACACCTGCATTCTATGAGTTCACACACCTCCATTCTGAGTTCAAATTCCTCCATTCTATGACTTCACACACCTCCATTGTGACTTCACACACCTCCATTCTATGAGTTCACACACCTCCATTCTGACTTCACAAACCTCCATTCTATGACGTCACAGACTTTGAATAAGTGACTTCACTCACCTCCACTCTATGACTTCACACTTCTCCATTCTATGACTTCCCACACCTCCTTTCCATGACTTCACCCACCCCCATTCTATGATTTCACACCTCCATTCTGACTTCACACACCTCCATTCTGTGACTTCACACACCTCCATTCTATGTCTTCACACACCTCCATTGTAACTTCACACACCTCCATTCTATGAGTTCACACACCTCCATTCTAACTTCACACACCTCCATTCTATGACTTCACACTCCGCCATTCTGATTTCACACTCCTCCATTCTGTGAATTCACAAAACTCCATTCTATGATTTCACAAACCTCCATACTATGACGTCACACACCTCCATCTATGACTTCACACACCTCCATTCTGAGTTCATACACCTCAATTCTGTGACTTCACACACCTCCATTCTGACTTCACACACCAATGTATGACTTCACACACCTCCATTCTGTGACTTCACACACTTCCATTGTGACGACACACACCTCCATTCTATGTGTTCACACACCTCCATTCTATGACTTCACATACCTGCATTCTGACTTCACACACCTCCATTCTATGACTTCACAGACCTCGAATCTGTGACTTCACTCACCTCCATTCTATGACTTCACACTGCTCCATTCTATGACTTCCCACACCTCCTTTCTATGACTTCACCCACCTCTATTCTATGACTTCACACCTCGATTCTGACTTCAGATACCTCCATTCTGTGACTTCACACACCTCCATTCTATGACTTCAAACACCTCCATTCTCTGACTTCACACACCTCCATTCTGAGCTCACACAACTCCATTCGGTGACTTCATACACCTCCATTCTTCCTTCACAAACCTCCATTCTATGACTTCACACACTTCAGTTCTATGACTTCACACACCTCCATTCTATGACTTCACACACCTCCATTCTATGACTTCAGAAACATACATTGTTACTTCACACACCTCCATTCTATGAGTTCACACACCTGCATTGTGACTTCACACACCTCCATTATCTGACTTCACACAACTCCATTCTGACTTCACACACCTCCATTCTGTCTTCACACACCTGAATTCTGTGACTTCACACACCTCCATTCTATGATTTCACACACCTCCATTCTATGACTTCACAGACCTCCATTCTATGACTTCACACACCTCCTTTCTGAGTTCACACACATCCATTCTGTGACTTCACACACCTCCATTGTGACTTCATACATCTCCATTCTATGAGTTCACACACCTCCATTCTGACTTCACACACATCCATTCTATGACTTCACACAGCTCCATTCTGACTTCACACACCTCCATTCTATGTCTTCGCACACCTCTATTCTGACTTCACACACCTGCATTCTGTGACATCACACACCTCCACTCTGAGACTTTACACACTTCCATTCTGTGACTTCACACACCTCCATTCTGTGATTTCACACACAATCCATTCTATGGCTTCACAAACCTCCATTCTTTGATTTCACACACCTCCATCCTATGACTTCACACACCTCCATTGTGACTTCACACAACTCCATTCTGTGACTTCACACACCTCCATTTCTGTGACTTCACACAACTCCATACTATGACTTCCCCACACCTTCAATCTATGACTTCACACACCTCCACTCTATGACTTCACACTTCTCCATTCTATGACTTCCCACACCTCCTTTCCATGACTTCACCCACCCCCATTCTATGACTTCACACCTCCATTCTGACTTCACACACCTCCATTCTGTGACTTCACACACCTCCATTCTATGAGTTCACACACCTCCATTCTGTGACTTCACACACCTCCATTCTGACCTCACACACCAATGTATGACTTCACACACCTCCATTCTGTGACTTCACACACTTCCATTGTGACATCACAAACCTCCATTCTATGAGTTCACATACCTCCATTCTATGACTTCACACATCTCCATTCTGACTTCACACACCTCTATTCTATGGCTTCACAGACCTCGAATCTGTGACTTCACTCACCTCCACTCTATGACTTCACACTGCTCCATTCTATAACTTCCCACACCTCCTTTCTATGACTTCACCCACCTCTATTAGATGACTTCACACTTCCATTCTGACTTCAGATACCTCCATTCTGTGACTTCACACACCTCCATTCTATGACTTCACACACCTCCATTCTATGACTTCACACACCTTCATTCTTACTTCAGAAACATCCATTCTATGACCTCACACAACTCCATTCTATGACTTCACAAACCTCCATTCTGTGAACTCACACACCTCCATTCTGAGTTCACACAAATCCATTCGGTGACTTCACACACCTCCATTCTTACTTCACACACCTCCATTCTATGACTTCACACACTTCCATTCTATGACTTCACACACCTCCATTCTGTGACTTCTCACACCTCCATTCTGAGTTCACAGACCTCCATTCTGTGACTTCACACACCTCCATTCCGTGACTTCACACACCTCCATTCTGTGACTTCACACACCTCCA
Organism: Megascapheus bottae; assembly: GCA_024803745.1. Taxonomy (NCBI): domain Eukaryota; kingdom Metazoa; phylum Chordata; class Mammalia; order Rodentia; family Geomyidae; genus Megascapheus; species Megascapheus bottae. The sequence goes on along the minus strand of JANJXV010001372.1, from coordinate 43,445 downwards.
TTCCCTGACTTCACACACCTCCATTCTGTGACTTCACACAACTCCATTCTGTGACTTCACACACCTCCATTGTGACTTCACACACCTCCATTCTATGAGTTCACACACCTCCATTCTGACTTCACAAACCTCCATTCTATGACTTCACAGACTTTGAATATGTGACTTCACTCACCTCCACTCTATGACTTCACACTTCTCCATTCTATGACTTCCCACACCTCCTTTCCATGACTTCACCCACCCCCATTCTATGACTTCACACCTCCATTCTGACTTCACACACCTCCATTCTGTGACTTCACAAACCTCCATTCTATGAGTTCACACACCAACATTTTGACTTCATACACCTCCATTCTATGAATTCACATACCTTCATTCTTACTTCAGAAACATCCATTCTGTGACTTCACCCACCTCCATTGTGAGTTCACATACCTCCATTCTGTGATTCACACACTTTCACTCTGTGACTTCACACACCTCCATTCTGTGACTTCACACACCTCCATTCTATGTCTTCACACACCTCCATTGTGACTTCACACACGTCCATTCTATGAGTTAACACACCTCCATTCCGACTTCACACACTTCCATTCTATGACTTCACACTGCTCCATTCTGACTTCACACAGCTCCATTCTGTGAATTCACAAAATTCCATTCTATGATTTCACACACCTCCATACTGTGACTTCACACACCTCCATCTATGACTTCACACACCTCCCTTCTGTGACTTCACACACCTCCTTTGTGAGTTCACCCACTTCCATTCTGTGACTTCACACACCTCCATTATGTTACTTCACACACCTCCGTTCTGTGACTTCACACACCTCCATTCTATGACTTCACACACCTCCATTCTATGAATTCACACACCTCCATTCTGTAACTTCACAAACCTCCATTGTATGACTTCACACACCTCTATTCTGTGACTTCACACACCTCCTTTCTGAGTTCACACAATTCCATTCTATGACTTCACACACCTGTATTGTGACTTCACCCACCTCCATTCTATGAGTTCACACACCTACATTGTGACTTCACACACCTCCATTCTATGACTTCACACATCTCCATTCTGACTTCACACACCTCCATGCTGTGACTTCACACACCTCCATTCTATGACTTCACACACCTCCATTCATTGACTTCACACACCTCCATTCTATGACTTCACACACCTCCACTGTGACTTCACAGAACTCCATTCTGTGACTTCACACACCTCCTTCTGTGACTTCACACACCTCCAATCTAAGAGTTCACACACTTCCAATCTATGACTTCACACACCTCCATTCTATGACTTCACACACCTGCATTCTGACTTCACAAACCTCCATTCTCTGACTTCACACACCTCCATTCTATGACTTCACACACCTCCATTCTGTAACTTCACATACTTCCAGTGTTTGACTTCACACACCTCCATTCCATGAGTTCATACACCTCCATTCTATGACTTCAAACACATCCATTCTTTGACTTCACACACCTCCATTTTGACTTCACACACCTCCATTCTCTGACTTCACACACCTCCATTTTGCCTTCACACACTTCCATTCTGTGACTTCACACACCTCCATTCTATGACTTCACACAACTCCCTTCTATGAATTCACACACCTCCATTCTGTGACTTCACACACCTCCATTGTGAGTTCACCCACTTCCGTTCTGTCTTCACACACACACATTCTGTGACTTCACAAACCTCCATTATGTGACTTCGCACACCTCCATTCTATGACTTCACACACCTCCCTTCTATGAATTCACACCCCTCCATTCTGTGACTTCACACACCTCCATTGTATGACTTCACACACCTCCATTCTGTGACTTCACACACCTCCATTCTCAGGTCACACACCTCCATTCTGTGACTTCACACACCTCCATTCTGTGACTTCCACACCTCCATTCTATGAGTTAACACACCTCCATTCTATGACTTCACACCCCTCCATTCTATGACTTCACACACCACCATTCTGTGACTTCACACACCTCCATTCTATGACTTCACACACCTCCATTCTGTCACTTCACCACCTCCATTCTATGACTTCACACAACTCCATTCTATGATTTCACATACCTGCAGTGTGACTTCACACACCTCCATTATCTGACTTCACACACCTCCATTCTGACCTCACACACCTCCATTCTGTCTTCACACACCTCAATTCTGTGACTTCACACACCTCCATTCTATGATTTCACACCCCTCCATTCTATGACTTCACAGACCTCCATTCTATGACTTCACGCACCTCCTTTCTGAGTTCACACACATCCATTCTGTGACTTCACACACCTCCAATGTGACTTCATACACCTCCAATCTGTGAGTTTACACACCTCCATTCTGCCTTCACACACATCCATTCTATGACTTCACACAGCTCCATTCTGACTTTACACACCTCCATTCTATGACTTCGCACACCTCTATTCTGACTTCACACACCTGCATTCTGTGACTTCACACACCTCCATTCTATGACTTCACAAACCTCCATTCTGTGACGTCACACACCTCCACTCTGTGACTTTACACACCTCCATTCTGTGACTTCACACACCTCCATTCTCTGATTTCACACATAATCCATTCTACGTCTTCACAAACCTCCATATCTTGATTTCACACACCTTCATCCTATGACTTCACACACCTCCATTGTGACTTCACACAACTCCATTCTGTGACTTCACACAAATCCATACTGTGACTTCACACACCTCCATACCATGACTTCCCCACACCTTCAATCTCTGACTTCACACACCTCCATTCTATCACTTCACACGCTTCCAATCTATGACTTCACACACCTCCATTCTATCACTTCACACACCTCCATTCTATGACTTCACACACCCCCATTCTATGACTTCACACACCTCCATTGTGACTTCACACAACTCCATTCTATGAGTTCATACACCTCCATTCTGACTTCAAAAACCTCCATTCTATGACTTCTCAGACTTTGAATATGTGACTTCACTCACCTCCACTCTATGACTTCACACTTCTCCATTCTATGACTTCCCACACCTCCTTTCCATGACTTCACCCACCCCCATTCTATGACTTCACACCTCCATTCTGACTTCACACACCTCCATTGTGTGACTTCACACACCTCCATTCTATGAGTTCACACACCTCCATTTTGACTTCACACACCTCCATTCTATGACTTCACACACCTTCATTCTTACTTCAGAAACATCCATTCTATGCCTTCACACACCTCCATTCTATGACTTCACACACCTCCATTCTATGACTTCACACACCTCCATTCTGTGACTTCACACACTTCCATTCTATGTCTTCACACAACTCCATTGTGACTTCACACACGTCCATTCTATGAGTTCACACACCTCCATTCTGACTTCACACACCTCCATTCTATGACTTCACACTCCTCCATCTGACTTCACACAGCTCCATTCTGTGAATTCACAAAATTCCATTCTATGATTTCACACACCTCCATACTGTGACTTCACACACCTCCATCTATGACTTCAAATACCTCCATTCTGAGTTCACACACCTCCATTCTGTGACTTCACACACCTCCATTCTGACTTCACACACCTCCAATATATGACTTCACACACCTCCATTCTGTGACTTCACACACCTCCATTCTATGACTGCACACACCTCCATTCTGTGACTTCACACACCTCCATTCTGACTTCACACACCTCCCTTCTGTGACTTCACATACCTCCATTGTGAGTTCACCCACTTCCATTCTGTGACTTCACACACCTCCATTCTGTTACTTCACACACCTCCATTCTGTGACTTCACACACCTCCATTCTATGACTTCACACACCTCCATTCTATGAATTCACACACCTCCATTCTGTGACTTCACACACCTCCATTGTATGACCTCACACACCTCTATTCTGTGACTTCACACACCTCCTTTCTGAGTTCACACAACTCCATTCTATGAATTCACACACCTGCATTGTGACTTCACCCACCTCCATTCTATGAGTTCACACACCTGCATTGTGACTTCACACAACTCCATTCTATGACTTCACACATCTCCATTCTGACTTCACACACCTCCATGCTGTGACTTCACACACTTCCATTCTGACTTCACACACCTCCATTCTTTGACTTCACACACATCCATTCTATGACTTCACACACCTCCACTGTGACTTCACACACCTCCATGCTGTGACTTCACACACTTCCATTCTGACTTCACACACCTCCATTCTTTGACTTCACACACTTCCATTCTGACTTCACACACCTCCCTTCTGTGACTTCACACACCTCCATTCTGTGAGTTCACACACCTCCATTCTAACTTCACACACCTCCATTCTATGACTTCACACTCCGCCATTCTGACTTCACACTCCTCCATTCTGTGAATTCACAAAACTCCATTCTATGATTTCACATACCTCCATAATATGACGTCACACACCTCCATCTATGACTTCACACACCTCAATTCTGAGTTCACACACCTCAATTCTGTGACTTCACACACCTCCATTCTGACTTCACACACCAATGTATGACTTCACACACCTCCATTCTGTGACTTCACACACTTCCATTGTGACGACACACACCTCCATTCTATGAGTTCACACACCTCCATTCTATGACTTCACATACCTGCATTCTGACTTCACACACCTCCATTCTATGACTTCACAGACCTCGAATCTGTGACTTCACTCACCTCCATTCTATGACTTCACACTGCTCCATTCTATGACTTCCCACACCTCCTTTCTATGACTTCACCCACCTCTATTCTATGACTTCACACCTCGATTCTGACTTCAGATACCTCCATTCTGTGACTTCACACACCTCCATTCTATGACTTCAAACACCTCCATTCTCTGACGTCACACACCTCCATTCTGAGCTCACACAACTCCATTCGGTGACTTCATACACCTCCATTCTTACTTCACAAACCTCCATTCTATGACTTCACACACTTCAATTCTATGACTTCACACACCTCCATTCTTTGACTTCACACACCTCCATTCTATGACTTCAGAAACATACATTGTTACTTCACACACCTCCATTCTATGAGTTCACACACCTGCATTGTGACTTCACACACCTCCATTATCTGACTTCACACAACTCCATTCTGACTTCACACACCTCCATTCTGTCTTCACACACCTCAATTCTGTGACTTCACACACCTCCATTCTATGATTTCACACACCTCCATTCTATGACTTCACACACCTCCATTCTATGACTTCACACACCTCCTTTCTGAGTTCACACACATCCATTCTGTGACTTCAAACACCTCCATTGTGACTTCATACACCTCCATTCTATGAGTTCACACACCTACATTCTGACTTCACACACATCCATTCTATGACTTCACACAGCTCCATTCTGACTTCACACACCTCCATTCTATGTCTTCGCACACCTCTATTCTGACTTCACACACCTGCATTCTGTGACTTCACACACCTCCACTCTGTGACTTTACATACCTCCATTCTGTGACTTCACACACCTCCATTCTGTGATTTCACACACAATCCATTCTATGACTTCACAAACCTCCATTATTTGATTTCACACACCTCCATCCTATGACTTCACACACCTCCATTGTGACTTCACACAACTCCATTCTGTGACTTCACACACCTCCATTTCTGTGACTTCAAACAACTCCATACTATGACTTCCCCACACCTTCAATCTATGACTTCACACACCTCCACTCTATGACTTCACACTTCTCCATTCTATGACTTCCCACACCTCCTTTCCATGACTTCACCCACCCCCATTCTATGACTTCACACCTCCATTCTGACTTCACACACCTCCATTCTGTGACTTCACACACCTCCATTCTATGAGTTCACACACCTCCATTCTGTGACTTCACACACCTCCATTCTGACCTCACACACCAATGTATGACTTCACACACCTCCATTCTGTGACTTCACACACTTCCAGTGTGACATCACAAACCTCCATTCTATGAGTTCACATACCTCCATTCTATGACTTCACACACCTCCATTCTGACTTCACTCACCTCTATTCTATGGCTTCACAGACCTCGAATCTGTGACTTCACTCACCTCTATTAGATGACTTCACACCTCCATTCTGACTTCAGATACCTCCATTCTGTCACTTCACACACCTCCATTCTGAGTTCACACAAATCCATTCGGTGACTTCACACACCTCCATTCTTACTTCACAAACCTCCATTCTATGACTTCACACACTTCCATTCTATGACTTCACACATCTCCATTCTGTGACTTCTCACACCTCCATTCTGAGTTCACACACCTCCATTCTGTGACTTCACACACCTCCATTCCGTGACTTCACACACCTCCATTCTGTGACTTCACACACCTCCATTCCCTGACTTCACACACCTCCATTCTGTGACTTCACACACCTCCATTCTTTGACTTCACACACCTCCATTGTGACTTCACACACCTCCATTCTATGAGTTCACACACCTCCATTCTGAGTTCAAATTCCTCCATTCTATGACTTCACACACCTCCATTGTGACTTCACACACCTCCATTCTATGAGTTCACACACCTCCATTCTGACTTCACAAACCTCCATTCTATGACGTCACAGACTTTGAATATGTGACTTCACTCACCTCCACTCTATGACTTCACACTTCTCCATTCTATGACTTCCCACACCTCCTTTCCATGACTTCACCCACCCCCATTCTATGACTTCACACCTCCATTCTGACTTCACACACCTCCATTCTGTGACTTCACACACCTCCATTCTATGTCTTCACACACCTCCATTGTAACTTCACACACCTCCATTCTATGAGTTCACACACCTCCATTCTAACTTCACACACCTCCATTCTATGACTTCACATTCCGCCATTCTGATTTCACACTCCTCCATTCTGTGAATTCACAAAACTCCATTCTATGATTTCACAAACCTCCATACTATGACGTCACACACCTCCATCTATGACTTCACACACCTCCATTCTGAGTTCATACACCTCAATTCTGTGACTTCACACACCTCCATTCTGACTTCACACACCAATGTATGACTTCACACACCTCCATTCTGTGACTTCACACACTTCCATTGTGACGACACACACCTCCATTCTATGAGTTCAAACACCTCCATTCTATGACTTCACATACCTGCATTCTGACTTCACACACCTCCATTCTATGACTTCACAGACCTCGAATCTGTGACTTCACTCACCTCCATTCTATGACTTCACACTGCTCCATTCTATGACTTCCCACACCTCCTTTCTATGACTTCACCCACCTCTATTCTATGACTTCACACCTCGATTCTGACTTCAGATACCTCCATTCTGTGACTTCACACACCTCCATTCTATGACTTCAAACACCTCCATTCTCTGACTTCACACACCTCCATTCTGAGCTCACACAACTCCATTCGGTGACTTCATACACCTCCATTCTTACTTCACAAACCTCCATTCTATGACTTCACACACTTCAATTCTATGACTTCACACACCTCCATTCTATGACTTCACACACCTCCATTCTATGACTTCAGAAACATACATTGTTACTTCACACACCTCCATTCTATGAGTTCACACACCTGCATTGTGACTTCACACACCTCCATTCTGTCTTCACACACTTCAATTCTGTGACTTCACACACCTCCATTCTATGATTTCACACACCTCCATTCTATAACTTCACAGAACTCCATTCTATGACTTCACACACCTCCTTTCTGAATTCACACACATCCATTCTGTGACTTCACACACCTCCATTGTGACTTCATACACCTCCATTCTATGAGTTCACACACCTCCATTCTGACTTCACACACATCCATTCTATGACTTCACACGGCTCCATTCTGACTTCACACACCTCCATTCTATGTCTTCGCACACCTCTATTCTGACTTCACACACCTGCATTCTGTGACTTCACACACCTCCACTCTGAGACTTTACACACCTCCATTCTGTGACTTCACACACCTCCATTCTGTGATTTCACACACAATCCATTCTATGGCTTCACAAACCTCCATTCTTTGATTTCACACACCTCCATCCTATGACTTCACACACCTCCATTGTGACTTCACACATCTCCATTCTGTGACTTCACACACCTCCATTTCTGTGACTTCACACAACTCCATACTATGACTTCCCCACACCTTCAATCTATGACTTCACACACCTCCACTCTATGACTTCACACTTCTCCATTCTATGACTTCCCACACCTCCTTTCCATGACTTCACCCACCCCCATTCTATGACTTCACACCTCCATTCTGACTTCACACACCTCCATTCTGTGACTTCACACACCTCCATTCTATGAGTTCACACACCTTCATTCTGTGACTTCACACACCTCCATTCTGACCTCACACACCAATGTATGACTTCACACACCTCCATTCTGTGACTTCACACACTTCCATTGTGACATCACAAACCTCCATTCTATGAGTTCACATACCTCCATTCTATGACTTCACACATCTCCATTCTGACTTCACACACCTCTATTCTATGGCTTCACAGACCTCGAATCTGTGACTTCACTCACCTCCACTCTATGACTTCACACTGCTCCATTCTATAACTTCCCACACCTCCTTTCTATGACTTCACCCACCTCTATTAGATGACTTCACATTCCATTCTGACTTCAGATACCTCCATTCTGTGACTTCACAAACCTCCATTCTATGACTTCACACACCTCCATTCTATGACTTCACACACCTTCATTCTTACTTCAGAAACATCCATTCTATGCCTTCACACACCTCCATTCTATGACTTCACACACCTCCATTCTATGACTTCACACACCTCCATTCTGTGACTTCACACACTTCCATTCTATGTCTTCACACAACTCCATTGTGACTTCACACACGTCCATTCTATGAGTTCACACACCTCCATTCTGACTTCACACACCTCCATTCTATGACTTCACACTCCTCCATCTGACTTCACACAGCTCCATTCTGTGAATTCACAAAATTCCATTCTATGATTTCACACACCTCCATACTGTGACTTCACACACCTCCATCTATGACTTCAAATACCTCCATTCTGAGTTCACACACCTCCATTCTGTGACTTCACACACCTCCATTCTGACTTCACACACCTCCAATATATGACTTCACACACCTCCATTCTGTGACTTCACACACCTCCATTCTATGACTGCACACACCTCCATTCTGTGACTTCACACACCTCCATTCTGACTTCACACACCTCCCTTCTGTGACTTCACATACCTCCATTGTGAGTTCACCCACTTCCATTCTGTGACTTCACACACCTCCATTCTGTTACTTCACACACCTCCATTCTGTGACTTCACACACCTCCATTCTATGACTTCACACACCTCCATTCTATGAATTCACACACCTCCATTCTGTGACTTCACACACCTCCATTGTATGACCTCACACACCTCTATTCTGTGACTTCACACACCTCCTTTCTGAGTTCACACAACTCCATTCTATGAATTCACACACCTGCATTGTGACTTCACCCACCTCCATTCTATGAGTTCACACACCTGCATTGTGACTTCACACAACTCCATTCTATGACTTCACACATCTCCATTCTGACTTCACACACCTCCATGCTGTGACTTCACACACTTCCATTCTGACTTCACACACCTCCATTCTTTGACTTCACACACATCCATTCTATGACTTCACACACCTCCACTGTGACTTCACACACCTCCATGCTGTGACTTCACACACTTCCATTCTGACTTCACACACCTCCATTCTTTGACTTCACACACTTCCATTCTGACTTCACACACCTCCCTTCTGTGACTTCACACACCTCCATTCTGTGAGTTCACACACCTCCATTCTAACTTCACACACCTCCATTCTATGACTTCACACTCCGCCATTCTGACTTCACACTCCTCCATTCTGTGAATTCACAAAACTCCATTCTATGATTTCACATACCTCCATAATATGACGTCACACACCTCCATCTATGACTTCACACACCTCAATTCTGAGTTCACACACCTCAATTCTGTGACTTCACACACCTCCATTCTGACTTCACACACCAATGTATGACTTCACACACCTCCATTCTGTGACTTCACACACTTCCATTGTGACGACACACACCTCCATTCTATGAGTTCACACACCTCCATTCTATGACTTCACATACCTGCATTCTGACTTCACACACCTCCATTCTATGACTTCACAGACCTCGAATCTGTGACTTCACTCACCTCCATTCTATGACTTCACACTGCTCCATTCTATGACTTCCCACACCTCCTTTCTATGACTTCACCCACCTCTATTCTATGACTTCACACCTCGATTCTGACTTCAGATACCTCCATTCTGTGACTTCACACACCTCCATTCTATGACTTCAAACACCTCCATTCTCTGACGTCACACACCTCCATTCTGAGCTCACACAACTCCATTCGGTGACTTCATACACCTCCATTCTTACTTCACAAACCTCCATTCTATGACTTCACACACTTCAATTCTATGACTTCACACACCTCCATTCTTTGACTTCACACACCTCCATTCTATGACTTCAGAAACATACATTGTTACTTCACACACCTCCATTCTATGAGTTCACACACCTGCATTGTGACTTCACACACCTCCATTATCTGACTTCACACAACTCCATTCTGACTTCACACACCTCCATTCTGTCTTCACACACCTCAATTCTGTGACTTCACACACCTCCATTCTATGATTTCACACACCTCCATTCTATGACTTCACACACCTCCATTCTATGACTTCACACACCTCCTTTCTGAGTTCACACACATCCATTCTGTGACTTCAAACACCTCCATTGTGACTTCATACACCTCCATTCTATGAGTTCACACACCTACATTCTGACTTCACACACATCCATTCTATGACTTCACACAGCTCCATTCTGACTTCACACACCTCCATTCTATGTCTTCGCACACCTCTATTCTGACTTCACACACCTGCATTCTGTGACTTCACACACCTCCACTCTGTGACTTTACATACCTCCATTCTGTGACTTCACACACCTCCATTCTGTGATTTCACACACAATCCATTCTATGACTTCACAAACCTCCATTATTTGATTTCACACACCTCCATCCTATGACTTCACACACCTCCATTGTGACTTCACACAACTCCATTCTGTGACTTCACACACCTCCATTTCTGTGACTTCAAACAACTCCATACTATGACTTCCCCACACCTTCAATCTATGACTTCACACACCTCCACTCTATGACTTCACACTTCTCCATTCTATGACTTCCCACACCTCCTTTCCATGACTTCACCCACCCCCATTCTATGACTTCACACCTCCATTCTGACTTCACACACCTCCATTCTGTGACTTCACACACCTCCATTCTATGAGTTCACACACCTCCATTCTGTGACTTCACACACCTCCATTCTGACCTCACACACCAATGTATGACTTCACACACCTCCATTCTGTGACTTCACACACTTCCAGTGTGACATCACAAACCTCCATTCTATGAGTTCACATACCTCCATTCTATGACTTCACACACCTCCATTCTGACTTCACTCACCTCTATTCTATGGCTTCACAGACCTCGAATCTGTGACTTCACTCACCTCTATTAGATGACTTCACACCTCCATTCTGACTTCAGATACCTCCATTCTGTCACTTCACACACCTCCATTCTGAGTTCACACAAATCCATTCGGTGACTTCACACACCTCCATTCTTACTTCACAAACCTCCATTCTATGACTTCACACACTTCCATTCTATGACTTCACACATCTCCATTCTGTGACTTCTCACACCTCCATTCTGAGTTCACACACCTCCATTCTGTGACTTCACACACCTCCATTCCGTGACTTCACACACCTCCATTCTGTGACTTCACACACCTCCATTCCCTGACTTCACACACCTCCATTCTGTGACTTCACACACCTCCATTCTTTGACTTCACACACCTCCATTGTGACTTCACACACCTCCATTCTATGAGTTCACACACCTCCATTCTGAGTTCAAATTCCTCCATTCTATGACTTCACACACCTCCATTGTGACTTCACACACCTCCATTCTATGAGTTCACACACCTCCATTCTGACTTCACAAACCTCCATTCTATGACGTCACAGACTTTGAATATGTGACTTCACTCACCTCCACTCTATGACTTCACACTTCTCCATTCTATGACTTCCCACACCTCCTTTCCATGACTTCACCCACCCCCATTCTATGACTTCACACCTCCATTCTGACTTCACACACCTCCATTCTGTGACTTCACACACCTCCATTCTATGTCTTCACACACCTCCATTGTAACTTCACACACCTCCATTCTATGAGTTCACACACCTCCATTCTAACTTCACACACCTCCATTCTATGACTTCACATTCCGCCATTCTGATTTCACACTCCTCCATTCTGTGAATTCACAAAACTCCATTCTATGATTTCACAAACCTCCATACTATGACGTCACACACCTCCATCTATGACTTCACACACCTCCATTCTGAGTTCATACACCTCAATTCTGTGACTTCACACACCTCCATTCTGACTTCACACACCAATGTATGACTTCACACACCTCCATTCTGTGACTTCACACACTTCCATTGTGACGACACACACCTCCATTCTATGAGTTCAAACACCTCCATTCTATGACTTCACATACCTGCATTCTGACTTCACACACCTCCATTCTATGACTTCACAGACCTCGAATCTGTGACTTCACTCACCTCCATTCTATGACTTCACACTGCTCCATTCTATGACTTCCCACACCTCCTTTCTATGACTTCACCCACCTCTATTCTATGACTTCACACCTCGATTCTGACTTCAGATACCTCCATTCTGTGACTTCACACACCTCCATTCTATGACTTCAAACACCTCCATTCTCTGACTTCACACACCTCCATTCTGAGCTCACACAACTCCATTCGGTGACTTCATACACCTCCATTCTTACTTCACAAACCTCCATTCTATGACTTCACACACTTCAATTCTATGACTTCACACACCTCCATTCTATGACTTCACACACCTCCATTCTATGACTTCAGAAACATACATTGTTACTTCACACACCTCCATTCTATGAGTTCACACACCTGCATTGTGACTTCACACACCTCCATTCTGTCTTCACACACTTCAATTCTGTGACTTCACACACCTCCATTCTATGATTTCACACACCTCCATTCTATAACTTCACAGAACTCCATTCTATGACTTCACACACCTCCTTTCTGAATTCACACACATCCATTCTGTGACTTCACACACCTCCATTGTGACTTCATACACCTCCATTCTATGAGTTCACACACCTCCATTCTGACTTCACACACATCCATTCTATGACTTCACACGGCTCCATTCTGACTTCACACACCTCCATTCTATGTCTTCGCACACCTCTATTCTGACTTCACACACCTGCATTCTGTGACTTCACACACCTCCACTCTGAGACTTTACACACCTCCATTCTGTGACTTCACACACCTCCATTCTGTGATTTCACACACAATCCATTCTATGGCTTCACAAACCTCCATTCTTTGATTTCACACACCTCCATCCTATGACTTCACACACCTCCATTGTGACTTCACACATCTCCATTCTGTGACTTCACACACCTCCATTTCTGTGACTTCACACAACTCCATACTATGACTTCCCCACACCTTCAATCTATGACTTCACACACCTCCACTCTATGACTTCACACTTCTCCATTCTATGACTTCCCACACCTCCTTTCCATGACTTCACCCACCCCCATTCTATGACTTCACACCTCCATTCTGACTTCACACACCTCCATTCTGTGACTTCACACACCTCCATTCTATGAGTTCACACACCTTCATTCTGTGACTTCACACACCTCCATTCTGACCTCACACACCAATGTATGACTTCACACACCTCCATTCTGTGACTTCACACACTTCCATTGTGACATCACAAACCTCCATTCTATGAGTTCACATACCTCCATTCTATGACTTCACACATCTCCATTCTGACTTCACACACCTCTATTCTATGGCTTCACAGACCTCGAATCTGTGACTTCACTCACCTCCACTCTATGACTTCACACTGCTCCATTCTATAACTTCCCACACCTCCTTTCTATGACTTCACCCACCTCTATTAGATGACTTCACATTCCATTCTGACTTCAGATACCTCCATTCTGTGACTTCACAAACCTCCATTCTATGACTTCACACACCTCCATTCTATGACTTCACACACCTTCATTCTTACTTCAGAAACATCCATTCTATGACCTCACACAACTCCATTCTATGACTTCACAAACCTCCATTCTGTGAATTCACACACCTCCATTCTGAGTTCACACAAATCCATTCGGTGACTTCACACACCTCCATTCTTACTTCACACACCTCCATTCTATGACTTCACACACTTCCATTCTATGACTTCACACAACTCCATTCTGTGACTTCTCACACCTCCATTCTGAGTTCACACACCTCCATTCTGTGACTTCACACACCTCCATTCCCTGACTTCACACACCTCCATTCTGTGACTTCACACACCTCCATTCTGTGACTTCACACACCTCCATTGTGACTTCACACACCTCCATTCTATGAGTTCACACACCTCCATTCTGACTTCACAAACCTCCATTCTATGACTTCACAGACTTTGAATATGTGACTTCACTCACCTCCACTCTATGACTTCACACTTCTCCATTCTATGACTTCCCACACCTCCTTTCCATGACTTCACCCACCCCCATTCTATGACTTCACACCTCCATTCTGACTTCACACACCTCCATTCTGTGACTTCACAAACCTCCATTCTATGAGTTCACACACCAACATTTTGACTTCATACACCTCCATTCTATGAATTCACACACCTTCATTCTTACTTCAGAAACATCCATTCTGTGACTTCACCCACCTCCATTGTGAGTTCACATACCTCCATTCTGTGATTCAGACACTTTCACTCTGTGACTTCACACACCTCCATTCTGTGACATCACACACCTCCATTCTATGTCTTCACACACCTCCATTGTGACTTCACACACGTCCATTCTATGACTTCAAACACCTCCATTCTGAGTTCACACACCTCGATTCTGTGACTTCACACACCTCCATTCTGACTTCACACACCTCCAATATATGACTTCACACACCTCCATTCTGTGACTTCACACACTTCCATTGTGACGTCACACACCTCCATTCTATGAGTTCACACACATCCATTCTAGGACTTCACACTCCTCAATTCTGACATCACACAGCTCCATTCTATGACTTCACAGACCTCGGATCTGTGACTTCACTCACCTCCATTCTATGACTTCACACTGCTCTATTCTATGACTTCCCACAACCCCTTTCTATGACTTTACCCACCTATATTCTATGACTTCACACCTCCATTCTGACTTCACACACGTCCATTCTGTGACTTCACACACCTCCATTCTATGACATCACACACCTCCATTCTATGACTTCACACACCTTCATTCTTACTTCAGAAACATCCATTCTATGACCTCACACACCTCCATTCTATGACTTCACAAATCTCCATTCTGTGACTTCCCACACCTCCTTTCTGAGTTCACACATCTCCATTCTGTGACTTCACACACCTCCCTTCTGACTTCACACACCTCCCTTCTGTGACTTCACACACCTCCTTTGTGAGTTCACCCACTTCCATTCTGTGACTTCACACACCTCCATTCTGTTACTTCACACACCTCCGTTCTGTGACTTCACACACCTCCATTCTATGACTTCACACACCTCCATTCTATGAATTCACACACCTCCATTCTGTAACTTCACACACCTCCATTGTATGACTTCACACACCTCTATTCTGTGACTTCACACACCTCCTTTCTGAGTTCACACAATTCCATTCTATGACTTCACACACCTGTATTGTGACTTCACCCACCTCCATTCTATGAGTTCACACACCTGCATTGTGACTTCACACACCTCCATTCTATGACTTCACACATATCCATTCTGACTTCACACACCTCCATGCTGTGACTTCACACACCTCCATTCTATGACTTCACACACCTCCATTCATTGACTTCACACACCTCCATTCTATGACTTCACACACCTCCACTGTGACTTCACAGAACTCCATTCTTTGACTTCACACACCTCCTTCTGTGACTTCACACACCTCCAATCTAAGAGTTCACACACTTCCAATCTATGACTTCACACACCTCCATTCTATGACTTCACACACCTGCATTCTGACTTCACAAACCTCCATTCTCTGACTTCACACACCTCCATTCTATGACTTCACACACCTCCATTCTGTAACTTCACACACTTCCAATGTTTGACTTCACACACCTCCATTCCATGAGTTCATACACCTCCATTCTATGACTTCAAACACATCCATTCTTTGACTTCACACACCTCCATTTTGACTTCACACACCTCCATTCTGTGACTTCACACACATCCATTATTTGACTTCACACACCACAATTTTGACTTCACAAATTCCATTCATTGACTTCACACACCTCCATTCTCTGACTTCACACACCTCCATTTTGCCTTCACACACTTCCATTCTGTGACTTCACACACCTCCATTCTATGACTTCACACACCTCCCTTCTATGAATTCACACACCTCCATTCTGTGACTTCACACACCTCCATTGTGAGTTCACCCACTTCCATTGTGTCTTCACCCACACACATTCTGTGACTTCACAAACCTCCATTATGTGACTTCGCACACCTCCATTCTATGACTTCACACACCTCCCTTCTATGAATTCACACCCCTCCATTCTGTGACTTCACACACCTCCATTGTATGACTTCACACACCTCCATTCTGTGACTTCACACACCTCCATTCTCAGTTCACACACCTCCATTCTGTGACTTCACACACCTCCATTCTGTGACTTCCACACCTCCATTCTATGAGTTAACACACCTCCATTCTATGACTTCACACCCCTCCATTCTATGACTTCACACACCACCATTCTGTGACTTCACACACCTCCATTCTATGACTTCACACACCTCCATTCTGTCACTTCACCACCTCCATTCTATGACTTCACACAACTCCATTCTATGACTTCACATACCTGCAGTGTGACTTCACACACCTCCATTATCTGACTTCACACACCTCCATTCTGACCTCACACACCTCCATTCTGTCTTCACACACCTCAATTCTGTGACTTCACACACCTCCATTCTATGATTTCACACCCCTCCATTCTATGACTTCACAGACCTCCATTCTATGACTTCACGCACCTCCTTTCTGAGTTCACACACATCCATTCTGTGACTTCACACACCTCCAGTATGACTTCATACACCTCCAATCTGTGAGTTTACACACCTCCATTCTGCCTTCACACACATCCATTCTATGACTTCACACAGCTCCATTCTGACTTTACACACCTCCATTCTATGACTTCGCACACCTCTATTCTGACTTCACACACCTGCATTCTGTGACTTCACACACCTCCATTCTATGACTTCAGAAACCTCCATTCTGTGACGTCACACACCTCCACTCTGTGACTTTACACACCTCCATTCTGTGACTTCACACACCTCCATTCTCTGATTTCACACATAATCCATTCTACGTCTTCACAAACCTCCATACCTTGATTTCACACACCTCCATCCTATGACTTCACACACCTCCATTGTGACTTCACACAACTCCATTCTGTGACTTCACACAAATCCATACTGTGACTTCACACACCTCCATACCATGACTTCCCCACACCTTCAATCTCTGACTTCACACACCTCCATTCTATCACTTCACACGCTTCCAATCTATGACTTCACACACCTCCATTCTATCACTTCACACACCTCCATTCTATGACTTCACACACCCCCATTCTATGACTTCACACACCTCCATTGTGACTTCACACACCTCCATTCTATGAGTTCATACACCTCCATTCTGACTTCAAAAACCTCCATTCTATGACTTCTCAGACTTTGAATATGTGACTTCACTCACCTCCACTCTATGACTTCACACTTCTCCATTCTATGACTTCCCACACCTCCTTTCCATGACTTCACCCACCCCCATTCTATGACTTCTCACCTCCATTCTGACTTCACACACCTCCATTGTGTGACTTCACACACCTCCATTCTATGAGTTCACACACCTCCATTTTGACTTCACACACCTCCATTCTATGACTTCACACACCTTCATTCTTACTTCAGAAACATCCATTCTATGCCTTCACACACCTCCATTCTATGACTTCACACACCTCCATTCTATGACTTCACACACCTCCATTCTGTGACTTCACACACTTCCATTCTATGTCTTCACACAACTCCATTGTGACTTCACACACGTCCATTCTATGAGTTCACACACCTCCATTCTGAGTTCACACACCTCCATTCTGTGACTTCACACACCTCCATTCTGACTTCACACACCTCCAATATATGACTTCACACACCTCCATTCTGTGACTTCACACACCTCCATTCTATGACTGCACACACCTCCATTCTGTGACTTCACACACCTCCATTCTGAGTTCACACATCTCCATTCTGTGACATCACACACCTCCCTTCTGACTTCACACACCTCCCTTCTGTGACTTCACACACCTCCATTGTGAGTTCACCCACTTCCATTCTGTGACTTCACACACCTCCATTCTGTTACTTCACACACCTCCATTCTGTGACTTCACACACCTCCATTCTATGACTTCACACACCTCCATTCTATGAATTCACACACCTCCATTCTGTGACTTCACACACCTCCATTGTATGACCTCACACACCTCTATTCTGTGACTTCACACACCTCCTTTCTGAGTTCACACAACTCCATTCTATGAATTCACACACCTGAATTGTGACTTCACCCACCTCCATTCTATGAGTTCACACACCTGCATTGTGACTTCACACAACTCCATTCTATGACTTCACACATCTCCATTCTGACTTCACACACCTCCATGCTGTGACTTCACACACTTCCATTCTGACTTCACACACCTCCATTCTTTGACTTCACACACCTCCATTCTATGACTTCACACACCTCCACTGTGACTTCACACACCACCATGCAGTGACTTCACACACTTCCATTCTGACTTCACACACCTCCATTCTTTGACTTCACACACTTCCATTCTGACTTCACACACCTCCCTTCTGTGACTTCACACACCTCCATTCTGTGAGTTCACACACCTCCATTCTAACTTCACACACCTCCATTCTATGACTTCACACTCCGCCATTCTGACTTCACACTCCTCCATTCTGTGAATTCACAAAACTCCATTCTATGATTTCACACACCTCCATACTATGACGTCACACACCTCCATCTATGACTTCACACACCTCCATTCTGAGTTCACACACCTCAATTCTGTGACTTCACACACCTCCATTCTGACTTCACACACCAATGTATGACTTCACACACCTCCATTCTGTGACTTCACACACTTCCATTGTGACGACACACACCTCCATTCTATGAGTTCACACACCTCCATTTTGACTTCACACACCTCCATTCTATGACTTCACACACCTTCATTCTTACTTCAGAAACATCCATTCTATGCCTTCACACACCTCCATTCTATGATTTCACACACCTCCATTCTATGACTTCACACACCTCCATTCTGTGACTTCACACACTTCCATTCTATGTCTTCACACAACTCCATTGTGACTTCACACACGTCCATTCTATGAGTTCACACACCTCCATTCTGACTTCACACACCTCCATTCTAGGACTTCACACTCCTCCATCTGACTTCACACAGCTCCATTCTGTGAATTCACAAAATTCCATTCTATGATTTCACACACCTCCATACTGTGACTTCACACACCTCCATCTATGACTTCAAATACCTCCATTCTGACTTCACACACCTCCAATATATGACTTCACCTCCATTCTGTGACTTCACACACCTCCATTCTATGACTGCACACACCTCCATTCTGTGACTTCACACACCTCCATTCTGAGTTCACACATCTACATTCTGTGACATCACACACCTCCCTTCTGACTTCACACACCTCCCTTCTGTGACTTCACACACCTCCATTGTGAGTTCACCCACTTCCATTCTGTGACTTCACACACCTCCATTCTGTTACTTCACACACCTTCATTCTGTGACTTCACACACCTCCATTCTATGACTTCACACACCTCCATTCTATGAATTCACACACCTCCATTCTGTGACTTCACACACCTCCATTGTATGACCTCACACACCTCTATTCTGTGACTTCACACACCTCCTTTCTGAGTTCACACAACTCCATTCTATGAATTCACACACCTGCATTGTGACTTCACCCAACTCCATTCTATGAGGTTCACACAACTGCATTGTGACTTCACACAACTCCATTCTATGACTTCACACATCTCCATTCTGACTTCACACACCTCCATGCTGTGACTTCACACACTTCCATTCTGACTTCACACACCTCCATTCTTTGACTTCACACACCTCCATTCTATGACTTCACACACCTCCACTGTGACTTCACACACCTCCATGCTGTGACTTCACACACTTCCATTCTGACTTCACACACCTCCATTCTTTGACTTCACACACTTCCATTCTGACTTCACACACCTCCCTTCTGTGACTTCACACACCTCCATTCTGTGAGTTCACACACACCTCCATTCTAACTTCACACACCTCCATTCTATGACTTCACACTCGCCATTCTGACTGCACACTCACTCCATTCTGTGAATTCACAAAACTCCATTCTATGATTTCACACACCTCCATACTATGACGTCACACACCTCCATCTATGACTTCACACACCTCCATTCTGAGTTCACACACCTCAATTCTGTGACTTCACACACCTCCATTCTGACTTCACACACCAATGTATGACTTCACACACCTCCATTCTGTGACTTCACACACTTCCATTGTGACGACACACACCTCCATTCTATGAGTTCACACACCTCCATTCTATGACTTCACATACCTGCATTCTGACTTCACACACCTCCATTCTATGACTTCACAGACCTCGAATCTGTGACTTCACTCACCTCCATTCTATGACTTCACACTGCTCCATTCTATGACTTCCCACACCTCCTTACTATGACTTCACCCACCTCTATTCTATGACTTCACACCTCGATTCTGACTTCAGATACCTCCATTCTGTGACTTCACACACCTCCATTCTATGACTTCAAACACCTCCATTCTCTGACTTCACACACCTCCATTCTGAGCTCACACAACTCCATTCGGTGACTTCATACACCTCCATTCTTACTTCACAAACCTCCATTCTATGACTTCACACACTTCAATTCTATGACTTCACACACCTCCATTCTTTGACTTCACACACCTCCATCTATGAGTTCACACACCTGCATTGTGACTTCACACACCTCCATTATCTGACTTCACACAACTCCATTCTGACTTCACACACCTCCATTCTGTCTTCACACACCTCAATTCTGTGACTTCACACACACCTCCATTCTATGATTCACACACCTCCATTCTATGACTTCACAGACCTCCATTCTATGACTTCACACACCTCCTTTCTGAGTTCACACACATCCATTCTGTGACTTCACACACCTCCATTGTGACTTCATACACCTCCATTCTATGAGTTCACACACCTCCATTCTGACTTCACACACATCCATTCTATGACTTCACACAGCTCCATTCTGACTTCACACACCTCCATTCTATGTCTTCGCACACCTCTATTCTGACTTCACACACCTGCAATCTGTGACTTCACACACCTCCACTCTGTGACTTTACACACCTCCATTCTGTGACTTCACACACCTCCATTTTGTGATTTCACACACAATCGATTCTATGACTTCACAAACCTCCATTCTTTGATTTCACACACCTCCATCCTATGACTTCACACACCTCCATTGTGACTTCACACAACTCCATTCTGTGACTTCACACACCTCCATTTCTGTGACTTCACACAACTCCATACTATGACTTCCCACACCTTCTATCAATGACTTCACACACCTCCACTCTATGACTCCACACTTCTCCATTCTATGACTTCCCACACCTCCTTTCCATGACTTCACCCACCCCCATTCCATGACTTCACACCTCCATTCTGACTTCACACACCTCCATTCTGTGACTTCACACACCTCCATTCTATGAGTTCACACACCTCCATTCTGTGACTTCACCACACCTCCATTCTGACCTCACACACCAATGTATGACTTCACACACCTCCATTCTGTGACTTCACACACTTCCATTGTGACATCACAAACCTCCATTCTATGAGATCACATACCTCCATTCTATGACTTCACACACCTCCATTCTGACTTCACTCACCTCTATTCTATGGCTTCACAGACCTCGAATCTGTGACTTCACTCACCTCCACTCTATGACTTCACACTGCTCCATTCTATAACTTCCCACACCTCCTTTCTATGACTTCACCCACCTCTATTATATGACTTCACACCTCCATTCTGACTTCAGATACCTCCATTCTGTCACTTCACACACCTCCATTCTGAGTTCACACAAATCCATTCGGTGACTTCACACACCTCCATTCTTACTTCACAAACCTCCATTCTATGACTTCACACACTTCCATTCTATGACTTCACACACCTCCATTCTGTGACTTCTCACACCCTCCATTCTGAGTTCACACACCTCCATTCTGTGACTTCACACACCTCCATTCCGTGACTTCACACACCTCCATTCTGTGACTTCACACACCTCCATTCCCTGACTTCACACACCTCCATTCTGTGACTTCACACACCTCCATTCTGTGACTTCACACACCTCCATTGTGACTTCACACACCTCCATTCTATGAGTTCACACACTTCCATTCTGAGTTCAAATTCCTCCATTCTATGACTTCACACACCTCCATTGTGACTTCACACACCTCCATTCTATGAGTTCACACACCTCCATTCTGACTTCACAAACCTCCATTCTATGACGTCACAGACTTTGAATATGTGACTTCACTCACCTCCACTCTATGACTTCACACTTCTCCATTCTATGACTTCCCACACCTCCTTTCCATGACTTCACCCACCCCCATTCTATGACTTCACACCTCCATTCTGACTTCACACACCCTCCATTCTGTGACTTCACACACCTCCATTCTATGTCTTCACACACCTCCATTGTAACTTCACACACCTCCATTCTATGAGTTCACACACCTCCATTCTAACTTCACACACCTCCATTCTATGACTTCACATTCCGCCATTCTGATTTCACACTCCTCCATTCTGTGAATTCACAAAACTCCATTCTATGATTTCACAAACCTCCATACTATGACGTCACACACCTCCATCTATGACTTCACACACCTCCATTCTGAGTTCATACACCTCAATTCTGTGACTTCACACACCTCCATTCTGACTTCACACACCAATGTATGACTTCACACACCTCCATTCTGTGACTTCACACACTTCCATTGTGACGACACACACCTCCATTCTATGAGTTCACACACCTCCATTCTATGACTTCACATACCTGCATTCTGACTTCACACACCTCCATTCTATGACTTCACAGACCTCGAATCTGTGACTTCACTCACCTCCATTCTATGACTTCACACTGCTCCATTCTATGACTTCCCACACCTCCTTTCTATGACTTCACCCACCTCTATTCTATGACTTCACACCTCGATTCTGACTTCAGATACCTCCATTCTGTGACTTCACACACCTCCATTCTATGACTTCAAACACCTCCATTCTCTGACTTCACACACCCTCCATTCTGAGCTCACACAACTCCATTCGGTGACTTCATACACCTCCATTCTTACTTCACAAACCTCCATTCTATGACTTCACACACTTCAATTCTATGACTTCACACACCTCCATTCTATGACTTCACACACCTCCATTCTATGACTTCAGAAACATACATTGGTTACTTCACACACCTCCATTCTATGAGTTCACACACCTGTATTGTGACTTCACACACCTCCATTATCTGACTTCACACAACTCCATTCTGACTTCACACACCTCCATTCTGTCTTCACACACCTCAATTCTGTGACTTCACACACCTCCATTCTATGATTTCACACACCTCCATTCTATGACTTCACAGACCTCCATTCTATGACTTCACACACCTCCTTTCTGAGTTCACACACATCCATTCTGTGACTTCACACACCTCCATTGTGACTTCATACACCTCCATTCTATGAGTTCACACACCTCCATTCTGACTTCACACACATCCATTCTATGACTTCACACAGCTCCATTCTGACTTCACACACCTCCATTCTATGTCTTCGCACACCTCTATTCTGACTTCACACACCTGCATTCTGTGACTTCACACACCTCCACACTGAGACTTTACACACCTCCATTCTGTGACTTCACACACCTCCATTCTGTGATTTCACACACAATCCATTCTATGGCTTCACAAACCTCCATTCTTTGATTTCACACACCTCCATCCTATGACTTCACATACCTCCATTGTGACTTCACACAACTCCATTCTGTGACTTCACACACCTCCATTTCTGTGACTTCACACAACTCCATACTATGACTTCCCTACACCTTCAATCTATGACTTCACACACCTCCACTCTATGACTTCACACTTCTCCATTCTATGACTTCCCACACCTCCTTTCCATGACTTCACCCACCCCCATTCTATGACTTCACACCTCCATTCTGACTTCACACACCTCCATTCTGTGACTTCACACACCTCCATTCTATGAGTTCACACACCTCCATTCTGTGACTTCACACACCTCCATTCTGACCTCACACACCAATGTATGACTTCACACACCTCCATTCTGTGACTTCACACACTTCCATTGTGACATCACAAACCTCCATTCTATGAGTTCACATACCTCCATTCTATGACTTCACACATCTCCATTCTGACTTCACACACCTCTATTCTATGGCTTCACAGACCTCGAATCTGTGACTTCACTCACCTCCACTCTATGACTTCACACTGCTCCATTCTATAACTTCCCACACCTCCTTTCTATGACTTCACCCACCTCTATTAGATGACTTCACACTTCCATTCTGACTTCAGATACCTCCATTCTGTGACTTCACACACCTCCATTCTATGACTTCACACACCTCCATTCTATGACTTCACACACCTTCATTCTTACTTCAGAAACATCCATTCTATGACCTCACACAACTCCATTCTATGACTTCACAAACCTCCATTCTGTGAATTCACACACCTCCATTCTGAGTTCACACAAATCCATTCGGTGACTTCACACACCTCCATTCTTACTTCACACACCTCCATTCTATGACTTCACACACTTCCATTCTATGACTTCACACACCTCCATTCTGTGACTTCTCACACCTCCATTCTGAGTTCACACACCTCCATTCTGTGACTTCACACACCTCCATTCCGTGACTTCACACACCTCCATTCTGTGACTTCACACACCTCCATTCCCTGACTTCACACACCTCCATTCTGTGACTTCACACACCTCCATTCTGTGACTTCACACACCTCCATTGTGACTTCACACACCTCCATTCTATGAGTTCACACACCTCCATTCTGACTTCACAAACCTCCATTCTATGACTTCACAGACTTTGAATATGTGACTTCACTCACCTCCACTCTATGACTTCACACTTCTCCATTCTATGACTTCCCACACCTCCTTTCCATGACTTCACCCACCCCCATTCTATGACTTCACACCTCCATTCTGACTTCACACACCTCCATTCTGTGACTTCACAAACCTCCATTCTATGAGTTCACACACCAACATTTTGACTTCATACACCTCCATTCTATGAATTCACACACCTTCATTCTTACTTCAGAAACATCCATTCTGTGACTTCACCCACCTCCATTGTGAGTTCACATACCTCCATTCTGTGATTCACACACCTTCACTCTGTGACTTCACACACCTCCATTCTGTGACTTCACACACCTCCATTCTATGTCTTCACACACCTCCATTGTGACTTCACACACGTCCATTCTATGAGTTAACACACCTCCATTCTGACTTCACACACCTCCATTCTATGACTTCACACTCCTCCATTCTGACTTCACACAGCTCCATTCTGTGAATTCACAAAATTCCATTCTATGATTTCACACACCTCCATACTGTGACTTCACACACCTCCATCTATGACTTCAAACACCTCCATTCTGAGTTCACACACCTCCATTCTGTGACTTCACACACCTCCATTCTGACCTCACACACCTCCATTCTATGACTTCACACACTTCCATTCTATGACTTCACACACCTCCATTCTCTGACTTCACACACCTCCATTCTGAGTTCACACACCTGTATTCTCTGACTTCACACACCTCCATTCTGTGACTTCACAGACCTCCATTCTGTGACTTCACACACTTCCCTTCTATGGCTTCACACACCTTCATTCTATGATTTCACACACCTCCATTCTGTGCCTTCACAAACCTCCATTCTATGACCTCACACACCCTCATTCTATGATTTTACACACGTCCATTCTATGACTTCACACATCCATTCTGACTTCACACACCTCCAATATATGACTTCACACACCTCCATTCTGTGACTTCACACACTTCCATTGTGACGTCACACACCTCCATTCTATGAGTTCACACACATCCATTCTAGGACTTCACACTCCTCAATTCTGACATCACACAGCTCCATTCTATGACTTCCCAGACCTCGGATCTGTGACTTCACTCACCTCCATTCTATGACTTCACACTGCTCTATTCTATGACTTCCCACAACACCTTTCTATGACTTTACCCACCTATATTCTATGACTTCACACCTCCATTCTGACTTCACACACGTCCATTCTGTGTCTTCACACACCTCCATTCTATGACATCACACACCTCCATTCTATGACTTCACACACCTTCATTCTTACTTCAGAAACATCCATTCTATGACCTCACACACCTCCATTCTATGACTTCACAAATCTCCATTCTGTGACTTCCCACACCTCCTTTCTGAGTTCACACATCTCCATTCTGTGACTTCACACACCTCCCTTCTGACTTCACACACCTCCCTTCTGTGACTTCACACACCTCCTTTGTGAGTTCACCCACTTCCATTCTGTGACTTCACACACTTCCATTCTGTTACTTCACACACCTCCATTCTGTGACTTCACACACCTCCATTCTATGACTTCACACACCTCCATTCTATGAATTCACACACCTCCATTCTGTAACTTCACACACCTCCATTGTATGACTTCACACACCTCTATTCTGTGACTTCACACACCTCCTTTCTGAGTTCACACAATTCCATTCTATGACTTCACACACCTGTATTGTGACTTCACCCACCTCCATTCTATGAGTTCACACACCTGCATTGTGACTTCACACACCTCCATTCTATGACTTCACACATCTCCATTCTGACTTCACACACCTCCATGCTGTGACTTCACACACCTCCATTCTATGACTTCACACACCTCCATTCTTTGACTTCACACACCTCCATTCTATGACTTCACACACCTCCACTGTGACTTCACAGAACTCCATTCTGTGACTTCACACACCTCCTTCTGTGACTTCACACACCTCCAATCTAAGAGTTCACACACTTCCAATCAATGACTTCACACACCTCCATTCTATGACTTCACACACCTGCATTCTGACTTCACAAACCTCCATTCCCTGACTTCACACTCCTCCATTCTATGACTTCACACACCTCATTCTGTAACTTCACACACTTCCAATGTTTGACTTCACACACCTCCATTCCATGAGTTCATACACCTCCATTCTATGACTTCAAACACATCCATTCTTTGACTTCACACACCTCCATTTTGACTTCACACACCTCCATTCTCTGACTTCACACACATCCATTATTTGACTTCACACACCACAATTTTGACTTCACAAAGTCCATTCATTGACTTCACACACCTCCATTCTCTGACTTCACACACCTCCATTTTGCCTTCACACACTTCCATTCTGTGACTTCACACACCTCCATTCTATGACTTCACACAACTCCCTTCTATGAATTCACACACCTCCATTCTGTGACTTCACACACCTCCATTGTGAGTTCACCCACTTCCATTCTGTCTTCACCCACACACATTCTGTGACTTCACAAACCTCCATTATGTGACTTCGCACACCTCCATTCTATGACTTCACACACCTCCCTTCTATGAATTCACACCCCTCCATTCTGTGACTTCACACACCTCCATTGTATGACTTCACACACCTCCATTCTGTGACTTCACACACCTCCATTCTCAGTTCACACACCTCCATTCTGTGACTTCACACACCTCCATTCTGTGACTTCCACACCTCCATTCTATGAGTTAACACACCTCCATTCTATGACTTCACACCCCTCCATTCTATGACTTCACACACCACCATTCTGTGACTTCACACACCTCCATTCTATGACTTCACACACCTCCATTCTGTCACTTCACCACCTCCATTCTATGACTTCACACAACTCCATTCTATGACTTCACATACCTGCAGTGTGACTTCACACACCTCCATTATCTGACTTCACACACCTCCATTCTGACCTCACACACCTCCATTCTGTCTTCACACACCTCAATTCTGTGACTTCACACACCTCCATTCTATGATTTCACACCCCTCCATTCTATGACTTCACAGACCTCCATTCTATGACTTCACGCACCTCCTTTCTGAGTTCACACACATCCATTCTGTGACTTCACACACCTCCAATGTGACTTCATACACCTCCAATCTGTGAGTTTACACACCTCCATTCTGCCTTCACACACATCCATTCTATGACTTCACACAGCTCCATTCTGACTTTACACACCTCCATTCTATGACTTCGCACACCTCTATTCTGACTTCACACACCTGCATTCTGTGACTTCACACACCTCCATTCTATGACTTCAGAAACCTCCATTCTGTGACGTCACACACCTCCACTCTGTGACTTTACACACCTCCATTCTGTGACTTCACACACCTCCATTCTCTGATTTCACACATAATCCATTCTACGTCTTCACAAACCTCCATACCTTGATTTCACACACCTCCATCCTATGACTTCACACACCTCCAGTGTGACTTCACACAACTCCATTCTGTGACTTCACACAAATCCATACTGTGACTTCACACACCTCCATACCATGACTTCCCCACACCTTCAATCTCTGACTTCACACACCTCCATTCTATCACTTCACACGCTTCCAATCTATGACTTCACACACCTCCATTCTATCACTTCACACACCTCCATTCTATGACTTCACACACCCCCATTCTATGACTTCACACACCTCCATTGTGACTTCACACACCTCCATTCTATGAGTTCATACACCTCCATTCTGACTTCAAAAACCTCCATTCTATGACTTCTCAGACTTTGAATATGTGACTTCACTCACCTACACTCTATGACTTCACACTTCTCCATTCTATGACTTCCCACACCTCCTTTCCATGACTTCACCCACCCCCATTCTATGACTTCTCACCTCCATTCTGACTTCACACACCTCCATTGTGTGACTTCACACACCTCCATTCTATGAGTTCACACACCTCCATTTTGACTTCACACACCTCCATTCTATGACTTCACACACCTTCATTCTTACTTCAGAAACATCCATTCTATGCCTTCACACACCTCCATTCTATGACTTCACACACCTCCATTTTATGACTTCACACACCTCCATTCTGTGACTTCACACACTTCCATTCTATGTCTTCACACAACTCCATTGTGACTTCACACACGTCCATTCTATGAGTTCACACACCTCCATTCTGAATTCACACACCTCCATTCTGACTTCACACACCTCCATTCTATGACTTCACACTCCTCCATCTGACTTCACACAGCTCCATTGTGTGAATTCACAAAATTCCATTCTATGATTTCACACACCTCCATACTGTGACTTCACACACCTCCATCTATGACTTCAAACACCTCCAATATATGACTTCACACACCTCCATTCTGTGACTTCACAGTCCTCCATTCTATGACTGCACACACCTCCATTCTGTGACTTCACACACCTCCATTCTGAGTTCACACATCTCCATTCTGTGACATCACACACCTCCCTTCTGACTTCACACACCTCCCTTCTGTGACTTCACACACCTCCATTGTGAGTTCACCCACTTCCATTCTGTGACTTCACACACCTCCATTCTGTTACTTCACACACCTCCATTCTGTGACTTCACACACCTCCATTCTATGACTTCACACACCTCCATTCTATGAATTCACACACCTCCATTCTGTGACTTCACACACCTCCATTGTATGACCTCACACACCTCTATTCTGTGATTTCACACACCTCTTTTCTGAGTTCACACAACTCCATTCTATGAATTCACACACCTGCATTGTGACTTCACCCACCTCCATTCTATGAGTTCACACACCTGCATTGTGACTTCACACAACTCCATTCTATGACTTCACACATCTCCATTCTGACTTCACACACCTCCATGCTGTGACTTCACACACTTCCATTCTGACTTCACACACCTCCATTCTTTGACTTCACACACCTCCATTCTATGACTTCACACACCTCCATTGTGACTTCACAGAACTCCATTCTGTGACTTCACACACCTCCCTCTGTGACTTCACACACCTCCAATCTATGACTTCACACACTTCCAATCTATGACTTCACACACCTCCATTCTGTGACTTCACACACCTGCATTCTGACTTCACACACCTCCATTCTCTGACTTTACACACCTCCATTCTATGACTTCACACACCTCCATTCTGGAACTTCACACACTTCCAATGTTTGACTTCACACACCTCCATTCCATGACTTCATACACCTCCATTCTATGACTTCAAACACATCCATTCTTTGACTTCACTCACCTCCATTTTGACTTCACACACCTCCTTTCTGTGACTTCACACACCCATTCTTTGACTTCACACACCACAATTTTGACTTCACAAAGTCCATTCATTGACTTCACACACCTCCATTCTCTGACTTCACACACCTCCATTTTGACTTCACACACTTCCATTCTGTGACTTCACACACCTCCATTCTATGACTTCACACACCTCCCTTCTATGAATTCACACACCTCCATTCTGTGACTTCACACACCTCCACTGTGAGTTCACCAACTTCCATTCTGTGTCTTCACAAACCTCCATTCTGTGACTTCACACACCTCCATTATGTGACTTCACACACCTCCATTGTATGACTTCACACACCTCCCTTCTATGAATTCACACCCCTCCATTCTGTGACTTCACACACCTCCATTGTATGACTTCACACACCTCCATTCTGTGACTTCACACACCTCCATTCTCAGTTCACACACCTCCACTCTGTGACTTCACACACCTCCATTCTGTGACTTCCACACCTCCATTCTATGACTTAAAACACCTCCATTCTATGACTTCACACACCTCCATTCTTTGACTTCACACACCTCCATTCTATGACTTCACACACCTCCACTGTGACTTCACAGAACTCCATTCTGTGACTTCACACACCTCCTTCTGTGACTTCACACACCTCCAATCTAAGAGTTCACACACTTCCAATCAATGACTTCACACACCTCCATTCTATGACTTCACACACCTGCATTCTGACTTCACAAACCTCCATTCCCTGACTTCACACTCCACCATTCTATGACTTCACACACCTCATTCTGTA
Organism: Megascapheus bottae; assembly: GCA_024803745.1. Lineage (NCBI taxonomy): Eukaryota > Metazoa > Chordata > Mammalia > Rodentia > Geomyidae > Megascapheus > Megascapheus bottae. The sequence goes on along the minus strand of JANJXV010001372.1, from coordinate 11,067 downwards.
ACTTCACACACTTCCAATGTTTGACTTCACACACCTCCATTCCATGAGTTCATACACCTCCATTCTATGACTTCAAACACATCCATTCTTTGACTTCACACACCTCCATTTTGACTTCACACACCTCCATTCTCTGACTTCACACACATCCATTATTTGACTTCACACACCACAATTTTGACTTCACAAAGTCCATTCATTGACTTCACACACCTCCATTCTCTGACTTCACACACCTCCATTTTGCCTTCACACACTTCCATTCTGTGACTTCACACACCTCCATTCTATGACTTCACACAACTCCCTTCTATGAATTCACACACCTCCATTCTGTGACTTCACACACCTCCATTGTGAGTTCACCCACTTCCATTCTGTCTTCACCCACACACATTCTGTGACTTCACAAACCTCCATTATGTGACTTCGCACACCTCCATTCTATGACTTCACACACCTCCCTTCTATGAATTCACACCCCTCCATTCTGTGACTTCACACACCTCCATTGTATGACTTCACACACCTCCATTCTGTGACTTCACACACCTCCATTCTCAGTTCACACACCTCCATTCTGTGACTTCACACACCTCCATTCTGTGACTTCCACACCTCCATTCTATGAGTTAACACACCTCCATTCTATGACTTCACACCCCTCCATTCTATGACTTCACACACCACCATTCTGTGACTTCACACACCTCCATTCTATGACTTCACACACCTCCATTCTGTCACTTCACCACCTCCATTCTATGACTTCACACAACTCCATTCTATGACTTCACATACCTGCAGTGTGACTTCACACACCTCCATTATCTGACTTCACACACCTCCATTCTGACCTCACACACCTCCATTCTGTCTTCACACACCTCAATTCTGTGACTTCACACACCTCCATTCTATGATTTCACACCCCTCCATTCTATGACTTCACAGACCTCCATTCTATGACTTCACGCACCTCCTTTCTGAGTTCACACACATCCATTCTGTGACTTCACACACCTCCAATGTGACTTCATATACCTCCAATCTGTGAGTTTACACACCTCCATTCTGCCTTCACACACATCCATTCTATGACTTCACACAGCTCCATTCTGACTTTACACACCTCCATTCTATGACTTCGCACACCTCTATTCTGACTTCACACACCTGCATTCTGTGACTTCACACACCTCCATTCTATGACTTCAGAAACCTCCATTCTGTGACGTCACACACCTCCACTCTGTGACTTTACACACCTCCATTCTGTGACTTCACACACCTCCATTCTCTGATTTCACACATAATCCATTCTACGTCTTCACAAACCTCCATACCTTGATTTCACACACCTCCATCCTATGACTTCACACACCTCCATTGTGACTTCACACAACTCCATTCTGTGACTTCACACAAATCCATACTGTGACTTCACACACCTCCATACCATGACTTCCCCACACCTTCAATGTCTGACTTCACACACCTCCATTCTATCACTTCACACGCTTCCAATCTATGACTTCACACACCTCCATTCTATCACTTCACACACCTCCATTCTATGACTTCACACACCCCCATTCTATGACTTCACACACCTCCATTGTGACTTCACACACCTCCATTCTATGAGTTCATACACCTCCATTCTGACTTCAAAAACCTCCATTCTATGACTTCTCAGACTTTGAATATGTGACTTCACTCACCTCCACTCTATGACTTCACACTTCTCCATTCTATGACTTCCCACACCTCCTTTCCATGACTTCACCCACCCCCATTCTATGACTTCTCACCTCCATTCTGACTTCACACACCTCCATTGTGTGACTTCACACACCTCCATTCTATGAGTTCACACACCTCCATTTTGACTTCACACACCTCCATTCTATGACTTCACACACCTTCATTCTTACTTCAGAAACATCCATTCTATGCCTTCACACACCTCCATTCTATGACTTCACACACCTCCATTTTATGACTTCACACACCTCCATTCTGTGACTTCACACACTTCCATTCTATGTCTTCACACAACTCCATTGTGACTTCACACACGTCCATTCTATGAGTTCACACACCTCCATTCTGAATTCACACACCTCCATTCTGACTTCACACACCTCCATTCTATGACTTCACACTCCTCCATCTGACTTCACACAGCTCCATTCTGTGAATTCACAAAATTCCATTCTATGATTTCACACACCTCCATACTGTGACTTCACACACCTCCATCTATGACTTCAAACACCTCCAATATATGACTTCACACACCTCCATTCTGTGACTTCACACACCTCCATTCTATGACTGCACACACCTCCATTCTGTGACTTCACACACCTCCATTCTGAGTTCACACATCTCCATTCTGTGACATCACACACCTCCCTTCTGACTTCACACACCTCCCTTCTGTGACTTCACACACCTCCATTGTGAGTTCACCCACTTCCATTCTGTGACTTCACACACCTCCATTCTGTTACTTCACACACCTCCATTCTGTGACTTCACACACCTCCATTCTATGACTTCACACACCTCCATTCTATGAATTCACACACCTCCATTCTGTGACTTCACACACCTCCATTGTATGACCTCACACACCTCTATTCTGTGACTTCACACACCTCTTTTCTGAGTTCACACAACTCCATTCTATGAATTCACACACCTGCATTGTGACTTCACCCACCTCCATTCTATGAGTTCACACACCTGCATTGTGACTTCACACAACTCCATTCTATGACTTCACACATCTCCATTCTGACTTCACCCACCTCCATGCTGTGACTTCACACACTTCCATTCTGACTTCACACACCTCCATTCTTTGACTTCACACACCTCCATTCTATGACTTCACACACCTCCACTGTGACTTCACAGAACTCCATTCTGTGACTTCACACACCTCCCTCTGTGACTTCACACACCACCAATCTATGACTTCACACACTTCCAATCTATGACTTCACACACCTCCATTCTGTGACTTCACACACCTGCATTCTGACTTCACACACCTCCATTCTCTGACTTTACACACCTCCATTCTATGACTTCACACACCTCCATTCTGGAACTTCACACACTTCCAATGTTTGACTTCACACACCTCCATTCCATGACTTCATACACCTCCATTCTATGACTTCAAACACATCCATTCTTTGACTTCACTCACCTCCATTTTGACTTCACACACCTCCTTTCTGTGACTTCACACACCCATTCTTTGACTTCACACACCACAATTTTGACTTCACAAAGTCCATTCATTGACTTCACACACCTCCATTCTCTGACTTCACACACCTCCATTTTGACTTCACACACTTCCATTCTGTGACTTCACACACCTCCATTCTATGACTTCACACACCTCCCTTCTATGAAGTCACACACCTCCATTCTGTGACTTCACACACCTACATTGTGAGTTCACCCACTTCCATTCTGTGTCTTCACACACCTCCATTCTGTGACTTAACACACCTCCATTATGTGACTTCACACACCTCCATTCTATGACTTCACACACCTCCCTTCTATGAATTCACACCCCTCCATTCTGTGACTTCACACACCTCCATTGTATGACTTCACACACCTGCATTCTGTGACTTCACACACCTCCATTCTCAGTTCACACACCTCCACTCTGTGACTTCACACACCTCCATTCTGTGACTTCCATACCTCCATTCTATGACTTAAAACACCTCCATTCTATGACTTCACAGCCCTCCATTCTATGACTTCACACACCACCATTCTGTGACTTCACACACCTCCATTCTATGACTTCACACACCTCCATTCTGTTACTTCACCACCTCCATTCTATGACTTCCCACACCTCCATTCTATGACTTCACACACCTGCATTGTGACTTCACCCACCTCAATTCTATGAGTTCACACACCTGCATTGTGACTTCACACACATCCATTCTATGACTTCACACATCTCCATTCTGACTTCACACACCTCCATTCTATGATTTCACACCCTTCGATTCTCTGACTTCACACACCTCCATTCTATGACTTCACACACCTCGTTTCTGAGTTGACACACCTGCTTTCTGTGATTTCGCACACCTTCATTCTGAGTTCACACACCTCCATTCTGTGACTTCACACCCCTCCATTCCCTGACTTCACACAACTCCATTCTGTGACTTCACACACCTCCATTCTGTGACTTCACACACCTTCATTCTGACTTCACACACCTCCGTTCTATGACTTCACACACCTCCATTGTGACTTCACACACCTCCATTCTATGAGTTCACACACCTCCATTCTGACTTCACAAACCTCCATTCTTTGAGTTCACAGACTTTGAATATGTGACTTCACTCAACTCCACTCTATGACTTCACACTCCTCCATTCTATGACTTCACACACCTCCATTCTATGACTTCACACACCTCCATTCTTACTTCACACACCTCCATTCTATGACTTCACACACTTCCATTCTAGGACTTCACACACCTCCATTCTGTGACTTCACACACCTTCATTCTGAGTTCACACACCTCCATTCTGTGACTTCACATACCTCCATTCCCTGACTTCACACAACTCCATTCTGTGACTTCACACACCTCCATTCTGTGACTTCACACACCTCCATTCTGACTTCACCCACCTCAATTCTATGAGTTCACACACCTGCATTGTGACTTCACACACATCCATTCTATGACTTCACACGTCTCCATTCTGACTTCACACACCTCCATTCTATGATTTCACACCCTTCGATTCTATGACTTCACACACCTCCATTCTATGACTTCACACACCTCGTTTCTGAGTTGACACACCTGCTTTCTGTGATTTCGCACACCTCCAATCTGAGTTCACACACCTCCAGTCTATGACTTCACACACCTCCATTCTTTGACATCAAAAACCACCATTCTTTGACTTCACACACCTCCATTCTATGAGTTCACACACTTCCATTCTGCCTTCACCCACCTCCATTCTATGACTTCACTCAGCTGCCTTCTGAGTTCACACACCTCCATTTGTGAATTCACACACCACCATTTTGACTTCACACACCTCCATTCTGTGACTCCACACACCTCCATTCTGTGACTTCACACACCTCCTTTCTGTGACTTCACACACCTCCATTGTTTGACTTCACACACCTCCATTCTTGGATTTCACACACCTCCATTCCATGACTTCACACACCTCCATTCTATGAGTTCATACACCTCCATTCTTTGAGTTCACACACCTCCATTTTGAATTCACACACCTCCATTCTATGACTTCACACACCTTCATTCCTACTTTAGAAACATCCATTCTATGACTGCACACACCTCCATTCGATGACTTCACACACCTCCATTCTGAATTGACACAGCTCCATTCTATGACTTCACACACGTCAATTCTGTGACTACACACACTTTTATTCTATGACTTCACACACCTTCATTCTTACTTCACAAACATCCATTCTATGACTTCACACACCTCCATTCTATGACTTCACACACCTCCATTCTGTGACTTCACACACCTCCATTCTATGTCTTCACACACCTCCATTGTGACTTCACACACCTCCATTCTATGAGTTCACACACCTCCATTCTAACTTCACACACCTCCATTCTATGACTTCACAGTCCGCCCTTCTGACTTCACACTCCTCCATTCTGTGAATTCACAAAACTCCATTCTATGATTTCACACACCTCCATACTATGACTTCACACACCTCCATCTATGACTTCACACAACTCCATTCTGAGTTCACACACCTCAATTCTGTGACTTCACACACCTCCATTCTGACTTCACACACCAATGTATGACTTCACACACCTCCATTCTGACTTCACACACCTCCATTCTATGGCTTCACAGACCTTGAATCTGTGACTTCACTCACCTCCATTCTATGACTTCACACTGCTCCATTCTATGACTTCCCACACCTCCTTTCTATGACTTCACCCACCTCTATTCTATGAATTTACACCTCGATTCTGACTTCAGTTACCTCCATTCTGCGACTTCACACACCTCCATTCTATGACTTCAAACACCTCCATTCTTAATTCACAAACCTCCATCTATGACTTCACACACTTCCACTCTATGACTTCACACACCTCCATTCTATGACTTCACACACCTCCATTCTATGACTTCAGAAACCTACATTGTTACTTCACACACCTCCATTCTATGTGTTCACACACCTGCATTGTGACTTCACACACCTCCATTATCTGACTTCACACACCTCCATTCTGACTTCACACACCTCCATTCTGTCTTCACACACCTCAATTCTGTGACTTCACACACCTCCATTCTGTTACTTCACACACCTCCATTCTGTGACTTCACACACCTCCATTCTATGACTTCACACACCTCCATTCTATGAATTCACACACCTCCATTCTGTGACTTCACACACCTCCATTGTATGACCTCACACACCTCTATTCTGTGACTTCACACACCTCTTTTCTGAGTTCACACAACTCCATTCTATGAATTCACACACCTGCATTGTGACTTCACCCACCTCCATTCTATGAGTTCACACACCTGCATTGTGACTTCACACAACTCCATTCTATGACTTCACACATCTCCATTCTGACTTCACCCACCTCCATGCTGTGACTTCACACACTTCCATTCTGACTTCACACACCTCCATTCTTTGACTTCACACACCTCCATTCTATGACTTCACACACCTCCACTGTGACTTCACAGAACTCCATTCTGTGACTTCACACACCTCCCTCTGTGACTTCACACACCACCAATCTATGACTTCACACACTTCCAATCTATGACTTCACACACCTCCATTCTGTGACTTCACACACCTGCATTCTGACTTCACACACCTCCATTCTCTGACTTTACACACCTCCATTCTATGACTTCACACACCTCCATTCTGGAACTTCACACACTTCCAATGTTTGACTTCACACACCTCCATTCCATGACTTCATACACCTCCATTCTATGACTTCAAACACATCCATTCTTTGACTTCACTCACCTCCATTTTGACTTCACACACCTCCTTTCTGTGACTTCACACACCCATTCTTTGACTTCACACACCACAATTTTGACTTCACAAAGTCCATTCATTGACTTCACACACCTCCATTCTCTGACTTCACACACCTCCATTTTGACTTCACACACTTCCATTCTGTGACTTCACACACCTCCATTCTATGACTTCACACACCTCCCTTCTATGAAGTCACACACCTCCATTCTGTGACTTCACACACCTACATTGTGAGTTCACCCACTTCCATTCTGTGTCTTCACACACCTCCATTCTGTGACTTAACACACCTCCATTATGTGACTTCACACACCTCCATTCTATGACTTCACACACCTCCCTTCTATGAATTCACACCCCTCCATTCTGTGACTTCACACACCTCCATTGTATGACTTCACACACCTGCATTCTGTGACTTCACACACCTCCATTCTCAGTTCACACACCTCCACTCTGTGACTTCACACACCTCCATTCTGTGACTTCCATACCTCCATTCTATGACTTAAAACACCTCCATTCTATGACTTCACAGCCCTCCATTCTATGACTTCACACACCACCATTCTGTGACTTCACACACCTCCATTCTATGACTTCACACACCTCCATTCTGTTACTTCACCACCTCCATTCTATGACTTCCCACACCTCCATTCTATGACTTCACACACCTGCATTGTGACTTCACCCACCTCAATTCTATGAGTTCACACACCTGCATTGTGACTTCACACACATCCATTCTATGACTTCACACATCTCATTCTGACTTCACACACCTCCATTCTATGATTTCACACCCTTCGATTCTCTGACTTCACACACCTCCATTCTATGACTTCACACACCTCGTTTCTGAGTTGACACACCTGCTTTCTGTGATTTCGCACACCTTCATTCTGAGTTCACACACCTCCATTCTGTGACTTCACACCCCTCCATTCCCTGACTTCACACAACTCCATTCTGTGACTTCACACACCTCCATTCTGTGACTTCACACACCTTCATTCTGACTTCACACACCTCCGTTCTATGACTTCACACACCTCCATTGTGACTTCACACACCTCCATTCTATGAGTTCACACACCTCCATTCTGACTTCACAACCTCCATTCTTTGAGTTCACAGACTTTGAATATGTGACTTCACTCAACTCCACTCTATGACTTCACACTCCTCCATTCTATGACTTCACACACCTCCATTCTATGACTTCACACACCTCCATTCTTACTTCACACACCTCCATTCTATGACTTCACACACTTCCATTCTAGGACTTCACACACCTCCATTCTGTGACTTCACACACCTTCATTCTGAGTTCACACACCCTCCATTCTGTGACTTCACATACCTCCATTCCCTGACTTCACACAACTCCATTCTGTGACTTCACACACCTCCATTCTGTGACTTCACACACCTCCATTCTGACTTCACCCACCTCAATTCTATGAGTTCACACACCTGCATTGTGACTTCACACACTCCATTCTATGACTTCACACGTCTCCATTCTGACTTCACACACCTCCATTCTATGATTTCACACCCTTCGATTCTATGACTTCACACACCCTCCATTCTATGACTTCACACACCTCGTTTCTGAGTTGACACACCTGCTTTCTGTGATTTCGCACACCTCCAATCTGAGTTCACACACCTCCAGTCTATGACTTCACACACCTCCATTCTTTGACATCAAAAACCACCATTCTTTGACTTCACACACCTCCATTCTATGAGTTCACACACTTCCATTCTGCCTTCACCCACCTCCATTCTATGACTTCACTCAGCTGCCTTCTGAGTTCACACACCTCCATTTGTGAATTCACACACCACCATTTTGACTTCACACACCTCCATTCTGTGACTCCACACACCTCCATTCTGTGACTTCACACACCTCCTTTCTGTGACTTCTACACCACCTCCATTGTTTGACTTCACACACCTCCATTCTTGGATTTCACACACCTCCATTCATGACTTCACACACCTCCATTCTATGAGTTCATACACCTCCATTCTTTGAGTTCACACACCTCCATTTTGAATCACACACCTCCATTCTATGACTTCACACACCTTCATTCCTACTTAGAAACATCCATTCTATGACTGCACACACCTCCATTCGATGACTTCACACACCTCCATTCTGAATTGACACAGCTCCATTCTATGACTTCACACACGTCAATTCTGTGACTACACACACTTTTATTCTATGACTTCACACACCTTCATTCTTACTTCACAAACATCCATTCTATGACTTCACACACCTCCATTCTATGACTTCACACACCTCCATTCTGTGACTTCACACACCTCCATTCTATGTCTTCACACACCTCATTGTGACTTCACACACCTCCATTCTATGAGTTCACACACCTCCATTCTAACTTCACACACCTCCATTCTATGACTTCAACAGTCCGCCCTTCTGACTTCACACTCCTCCATTCTGTGAATTCACAAAACTACATTCTATGATTTCACACACCTCCATACTATGACTTCACACACCCTCCATCTATGACTTCACACAACTCCATTCTGAGTTCACACACCTCAATTCTGTGACTTCACACACCTCCATTCTGACTTCACACCACCAATGTATGACTTCACACACCTCCATTCTGACTTCACACACCTCCATTCTATGGCTTCACAGACCTTGAATCTGTGGACTTCACTCACCTCCATTCTATGACTTCACACTGCTCCATTCTATGACTTCCCACACCTCCTTTCTATGACTTCACCCACCTCTATTCTATGAATTTACACCTCGATTCTGACTTCAGTTACCTCCATTCTGCGACTTCACACACCTCCATTCTATGACTTCAAACACCTCCATTCTTAATTCACAAACCTCCATCTATTGACTTCACACACTTCACTCTATGACTTCACACACCTCCATTCTATGACTTCACACACCTCCACTTCTATGACTTCAGAAACCTACATTGTTACTTCACACACCTCCATTCTATGTGTTCACAACACTGCATTGTGACTTCACACACCTCCATTATCTGACTTCACACACCTCCATTCTGACTTCACACACCTCCATTCTGTCTTCACACACCTCAATTCTGTGACTTCACACACCTCCATTCTGTTACTTCACACACCTCCATTCTGTGACTTCACACACCTCCATTCTATGACTTCACACACCTCCATTCTATGAATTCACACACCTCCATTCTGTGACTTCACACACCTCCATTGTATGACCTCACACACCTCTATTCTGTGACTTCACACACCTCTTTTCTGAGTTCACTACAACTCCATTCTATGAATTCACACACCTGCATTGTGACTTCACCCACCTCCATTCTATGAGTTCACACACCTGCATTGTGACTTCACACAACTCCATTCTATGACTTCACACATCTCCATTCTGACTTCACCCACCTCCATGCTGTGACTTCACACACTTCCATTCTGACTTCACACACCTCCATTCTTTGACTTCACACACCTCCATTCTATGACTTCACACACCTCCACTGTGACTTCACAGAACTCCATTCTGTGACTTCACACACCTCATTATCTGACTTCACACACCTCCATTCTGACTTCACACACCTCCATTGTGAGTTCACCCACTTCCATTCTGTGACTTCACACACCTCCATTCTGTTACTTCACACACCTCCATTCTGTGACTTCACACACCTCCATTCTATGACTTCACACACCTCCATTCTATGAATTCACACACCTCCATTCTGTGACTTCACACACCCTCCATTGTATGACCTCACACACCTCTATTCTGTGACTTCACACACCTCTTTTCTGAGTTCACACAACTCCATTCTATGAATTCACACACCTGCATGTGACTTCACCACCTCCATT